>CBVK0103761819.1:0-13444 GCA_900067695.1 Picea abies
CCAGGTAGATCTTGGTGAAATACCAAGATGTGATGATGTGTGATCCTCTTTCTCTCTCCCGAGATGGTCCATGAGACCTAAGAGTAAGCTAAGAAGATGGAAATGACCACATTGTTGATATGCCCTCTTATGCAATGATGATAAACATTTATAAGTCATTATGAAACTTATGTGGACATGTTTTTCCATTGAGTACCCCCTTGACTTTGTCTTAAAGTTCCCCTTGCTTGTTGTCTAGTTTTCCTTCTTGTTTTATGCGGTTTTGGGTTTTTATAATTACTTTTACTTATTTGACATTTAATTAATATTTATATTAATTAAATTTTCATTATTAAATTATTTTATTTTAGCCCTACCCTTCTTCTTAAATCTATATAAGGAACCCTACCCCATATCTAGTAAGGGATAACAAGTGCAAGAGAATGGGGGGATGTGGAGAGAATGCAACAAGACTCCCACATCAATGTGGAAAGTAGAAATGAACACCAAGACTACTACATCAATGCAGAATATGGAAAACATATGGAGAAACCCCTCCAAAGAAAATTGACTTGATCCTTTGCATAACTTAAACGTTTTTATTTCTCTCAACACCATTCCCAAAAACTAATGTTCTAGACCAAAATTGAGATATATTGAGCGTAAGGCCTCTAATTTTGATTATGTGAAATGCTAGAGAAATCCAAGGCAAAGGAATGTCTAGGGAGTGGTTATACTTTCCCATATTATTCTTCTCTTGTGTCTCTTTTTTAATTCAACGAAGCACCATCAACTTGGGTGACTATGCACAAAGAATAAAAACTACAACAAGTGATCTCGACTCTCAACTCTTTCAAAATATTTTTGGGTCTTCATGATCATTATGTGAAGATCATTCAACACTCTTCAGATTTCACAGTTAGGTTCCAAATTGGGACAAAACCAAGTTCAAGCATAGACCATAATGTTAGAGAAAGCTAAGGCAATGGGATATCAAGTGAGTGGCTATACTTTCCCATATTATTCTTCTCTGGTATCTCTTTTTTAATTCAACGAAGCACCATCAACCCGGGTGATTATGCACAAAGAATAAAAACTACAACAAGTGAGCTCGACTCTCAACTCTTTTAAAATCTTTTTGGGTCTTCATGATAATCATGTGAAGATCATCCGACACTCTTTAGATTTCACAATTAATTTTCAAATTGGGACAAAACCAAGTTCAAGCATAGACCAGAATCACTCGGTTGATGGATGACAAAGAAACACATCAACACCTCATTTTATAACTTTGTCTGTAAGCTTACTTTACAAATAAATTACTTTTATAATGTAAAAGATCCATTTTTATAAAATAAGTGAGAATCGTTTTTACAATGAAGTTACTTTATCACTTAAAGTTGCATGCAAAAATTAACTTTAAAAAGGAACATTAAAATTACTTTACAAGTGATTCATTTTTATAATTTTGGTAAAATTCACTTTATAATAAAGTTATCTTAAACTTAAAGTGAAATGCACTTTTTCAAACAGGTAACTTACAAAAAGAAAATATTGAACGCAATACCTCTATTTTAATAAAGTAACTTTTCGACAAGTGAGTTATTACAAAAGATATAATAAATGTTAGAAATGAACAATGATTTTTTTTTACTATTGAAGTGCTTGCTTACCCCCAAAACCCTTATTTTTGTCTGCAAAAAGCTTAACATAGACACATAAAAGAACAACCTAATTTCCAAAAAAAAACACAAAACTTTATAAGCTTGGGGTTAAATCTTGGTTAGTCTACTCTGAAAATGTAACTTTTCTCTTTCTTTTTTTATTTTCTAAGATCGTAAAAAGCACAGGGTAAATAGTATATGAAAAAAAAAATACTTTCTACTTTGTTTCTGATTTGCCAATATCGCACAAGGCATGGGACAAATAGCATAAGCAAATAGAAAGAGAGAAAACTAGAAATAAAAAACAAAACAAAAAAACTGAAATGAAATATTAAAACAAAATGAAAGAGATTTTTAAAAACTCGAAATGAAATTGTATACCTCTAGATTTGATAAATTGTCATAGCTTGGGAAACCATAAACTTTTTCGAGTGAAACAAAATGGTTTCCAACTAAAAACAACAAAAAAAACACACTGAAACAATACTCTTAGCCTAAAAATGCTTAGAAATAGTAGAGTCCAAAAGTCCTTTGATGCATGTAGTGACAGGGTTGGGATCTTAATCAACAATGGAAGCAGGTCTTCATAGGGGATATGATATGATGTTTGATAAACAAGGTATATCCACACAAGTTGAATACCTTAAGACAACCACTCACACAAATAGATTGAAGAACAATACACCAATGTATTACGTGGTTAAAGCCCAACAACCACTCAAGCCAATATTAATGCAAATGGAAAATAATTTACATATGAATTTTTCACAATCAATAATCAACTAATGACCCTACGTGCTCTTTAAATAGATATTATGGACCAATCAGGTGTTAAGCCATGGATCAATAGTCATTAGTATCAAGGAGAAAATGAATCCTCGAATCATTTTATGTCTAGAACATAATTGTGACGATTGGATTAAATAATTACAAATGCATACAAAAGAAAGTTCACATTTTATCTGAAGACATGTTAGACCAAGTTGATCTTAATTAACTCCCAAGTGTCTAAATATCCTAAGAACGTACATAAGCAAGTCATTTGGTCATAAGCATGCAAACACAAATAAGATAATACACTCATTAGGCAAACCAATTAAAAGGGTTTGAAATCATCTAAGAACACTAATCACATCACAAGCTTGAATCATGAAAAATATCCAAAAAATTAGGAGGGTCCCAATCCTTACAGGTTGGGGTTTGTTAAGGACCTCAACACTACTGTGTTTTGACTTGTGATAATATTTAGGTTCTAAATTCCTCAAAGATTTGAAGTTCTTTCTTAATGAACCACATTCATCTTTGGAAGATTCTAATTTGGTATTCTTCATCTCCATAAATTCCTTGAGTTCAACATTGCAAATGCATCCTTACTCCAAATCTTCATCAAACTTGGAATAAAATCTTGCTCTCAATCTCATCCAATCGACTAGAAATAGTTCATCTACATGATAAACAAACCAACAAAGGTTTCATAATCAACTATTACAAAAGACCAATGGGTTTCCTAATCAAGTATTACAAAAGACCAATGCTTGGCACTTTTCATAGTATTGCAACAAACATTAACATTCTTTGTTGTAGAGCACTCTCCAACTTCCATGGTTTTGATTTTTTCCATTAATTGTCATTTGTACCAAGACATCGATGGTTTTGATAATTGTGAATTAGGAATGAAAGAAATGTGTGTGTGTGTGTGTTCCAATATGCGCCCCACACATGCTTGGTAAATTACAAAATATTTTGAAATTAAAAAAATTATTTTATGGTGTTGTTGTAATGTGTCCATAATTCAATTTGTTATGAACTAATTTATTTTCAATATTGGCAATGAAATTATTGTTTTCATTAATTAAACTAATTGACTTTTCACTTTTTCATAGTAAAGACGATAAAAAAACTTAAATTCATTATAAACAACATTATCAACATGTTATTAACTTCCTTTGTAAGGATCAATGTTAATTACACTATTGGCTCTAATATTTTCTATTGGAATTTCCATTGAAAATCAAGTGAAGTTGCACCTAGTAGTCCATGAATGACACATATAGCTAGGTATCTATTGAGGTAATGCACAATAGTCATTTTCTATACCATAACAAATCACTCTTTCTTCTTCTCACCCTTAAAATGTGAATTTTGTGACGTCTTTGGTTTTCATGACATTTGAGATTGTTGCTTTGTGATCATACAATCTCTATTTTAATTATTTTCCCCATCCACAAGAAATAGACATCTGAGGTTTATTCAAGTAATGTACCTTCTCCCTTGCCACAAACCAAAGTATTGTTATTTCAATCTCGTTGGAAAGAACTTGTGTTTCACCCATTTCTTTACACATCCTCAAATCTAAGTTCTAGAGAGATTTTGGATATTGTATTTGAGTAATTCCACTAGATTATTCTAAATCCATTTTCTATAAGGTATAAACCAAAGTCTTGTTATTTCAATCTCATTGGAAAGAACTTGTGTTTCACCCATTTCTTTACACATCCTCAGTTCTAAGTTCTAGAGACATTTCAGATATTGTATTTGAGTAGTTCCACTAGATTATTCTAAATCCATTTTTTATAAGGTATAATAATGATATAAAATCTACATTAATGAATGGGGACCCTACCAACACATGATACTTGATCTTGTCCGAGTCTTCTAAACTTAAAGTGAACCACCATAATTGCAAATGTGTGAGCCACTATAAATAATCCAAGTCACATAATAAAGCATTGATATTATCATATTAGCATCATGAGATTTTACAAAAATATATCCCCACCCATTTCTTAATTGATTGTACTACCCACATTTAAAACACCCCAATTATCCCAAAAGACACCTTTTAAATTGAAGACTAACAATAGATTGGTGTTATGTCACAAGTGTAATATGAAATATATTCTTAGGCCTCATATCCTCAAAAATATATTCATATCCTCAAAAATATATTCTTAGGCCTCATTCACTAAGCTTATTAGGTAGCACATGGACAAAATGATAAAGAGGTTTGAATACTATGAGAATGAGCAAAAGTGTTTCATTTGATCTTATAGCTTGGGGACATGCTTGTATGGATGCATTCCATGCCTATGATCATCACAATCAATAGTATAATTTTCATTGGTGCATTTTCCACAACTTCCCATGCATTATCTATTATTAGAATAGCTCATGCAAACGCATCATGTATAACATAAATTGATATCAAACAACTGTACTTGTTCTAATTTATATTCTTGTCTTGATATACGGTAAGAGCTCTCATACTTTAGTAAACTAACCAAGGTTTAGGGTTGGTAATTAAGGTTCAGGAATTGTTCCTCTTGAGTTTATTAAAATTTTGAATAGTGTTGACTTTGACCATGTTAATTGGGTTTTTTTTGGAAGAGTGTTGTATTTCAAAGAATTGTAAATTGTAGTTGTTGCTATTAGCATATCGATATTTATGATTGATTGGAATTTTGTTGCAATATAATAAAAACCATTTTGCAGAAAAGCTTTTTGTTGAGATATTATAGTGTTAAATTTTTCTGGAATTTTCATGTTCTATGAATTTATAGAAAATTTTAAATCCTTTGAAATACCTTTACCCCTAGATAATGGTCATTACTTTTATTCATTTTAGATCATTGGTGTTGCTTCAATGGTTGATTGTTTGTGCAAGCAAGACTCACAATACAAAATATTTGTACTTAACAAATGTAAATGTGTATGGTAGTTTTGATTTGTTGTATGCTCCCTTCAGGTAAAAAAACATCCGATATTTATACTATGTTTCTATATCAGCATGCATCATTTTATTTTATTTTCAGTTCATTAATCTCATTGCAATAGATAGTTTCTTTAATTAGTTAAATAATTTTCCAAAATAAAATGCTTTCTCACATCCTTTCAATGGCATAATATTGTTTAACTAAATGTTAATCTTAAGTACTAATTTATGAGATTCTCAAAATGTTGGGTCCTTTCGACAAGTTCAATTACATTTTTCATCTTCTAGTTTATAACATCACACGTCAAAAACATTGTGCAAGCCCTATAATCATATAAACTACTAAATGTTAGGTCATTTGGACAAGTTCAATTACATTTTTCATCTTCTAGCTTACAACATCATAAGTCAAAAACACCGTGCAAGCCCTATAATCATATCAACTACTAGATTTGATATTTAATGCATGCCTTCGATTTAGTGTCCTTTTACTAGCTAAATTATTTGAACTTTATTAATTAACATACTAGAGTCATAATTGAATGTGGAACATTGAAGATGAGTTAATGTCAACAATTAACAACTCATGAATACCATGCATGTGCTGAGAAACAAATTAATGAGAAGAGTATAGATAAATATATGTCTTTCCATGCATTTATTGTCGTGGTGATAATTATAGGGGAAAAAAGGTGATTTATCAACAAATGGTAAAATTTGCACATATTGGTATAAGTTGTTGGCCTCAAACTCTTTATTTAGATTAGATAGAATCGTATGGCATGAAAGATGGAGAAGTACCAAATATATATGAAGAAGTATCAATCATAAATGAAGACGCATCAATCAGATATAAATGGATTAAGTTGATAGAATGTTGAACAAATGGTAAATGATTGGACAAATGAGATGTTGATGCGTTATTGATGTTCTTACATCGATTGTTAATGCTTGACTCCACATTGTCAACTAAACAAATTAGATGTAAAACAAAACTCACTAAGGTAGCTTTAACATATGAAAACATCCATGCATATGTGAGATTAAATGTCCTAAATGTAAAGAAGGGCAATGTACATCATGGTGGAAATCAAAGATAACTCTAAGAAAGGTTCTTCGCTACTTTCCACTAATCTCATAGTTGCTCCAAATGTATAAGTGTCGGGACATCATTTAACTTATGCAATGACATGCCCAAAATATGAGCATCTTTAGAAAACATGTCACTAATTTTACATAATGGATGGAATTTGACAATAGATATCCTAATTTTTCCCAAGCTCCTCATGATACAAGGTTGGGTTTAACACTAAATGGGGTGGACCCATTCTCAAAACACAGTACTAAATGGTCAACTTAGCCAGTGTTTTTAATAAATCATAACTTGCCTCCATAGTTAACAACTAATCCATCTTTTTAATGTGATCAATTATACCAAGGAGAAAAATGCGACTTCATATCAATTGATGTTGATTTAGAGCTTGATAAGTTCATATAATTGTGGAAATGAATTGACGCAATTCAATCTTTAAGGATGCTGCTTCAATCATTCATTTTAAGAGCTTCATTACTTTTTACCATAAATAATCTTCCTGGGTCTCATTGTCATGGATACCATGGTTGTTCTACTTGCATCATGAAAGATTTTGTGTGGGACTTGAGTAGTTTACATATTTGTATTTATTGTGGACAAAATGGGGCATCCATAGATCATCAATAAAAATCATGTTCTAATGGTTTGAAATAACAAGTGAATACATTTTTTAGAATGGACAAAAGAATACACTGCATCGAAAGTGGTGGTATTTGTGGTAGTGTGTAATATCCTCATTGGCCTAGGAAGCATAAGGAATTGTTCTGCTAACTTAAACTGGTTCCCGTAGACTAAGTCGGAAAAGTTACCTAGGAAACTCAACTTTTGTCTAGAAAATGACTTTATAAAGTGAAAAAGAAAAAAAGTAAAATTTATAAAGTGTGCAAGCATAAAGTGACTTTAAAAGAAAATTAAATCACTTAAAATTTATAAAGTGTGCAAGCATAAAGTGACTTTAAAAGAAAATTAAAAAGTAAAATGAGCGGGAAATAACTCAACAAAAAAATAAAAGAGGGGAAAAGGGAGGTGCCCCTCATTCTTTCATTCACTCATTTGGAAATAGATTTTTGAGAGCCCTTGAGGAAAGACTCTAGGATTTTCAGAAACCCGTGTTCATCCTACTAGTTTGGGTGTTGCAACTATACACCCTAATCAGTTAAGGGAGAGATCGCTAATCAGTTAAGGGAGAGATCGCTGCAGATTTCTCATTGTGCTTCATTCAGATTGTGTTCTCGTCCTTTAGCAACAGAGTTTGGAAGTGTGAAGGTCGATTTTCCCTTGGAGGTCGAGTCCCTTTCAGTCTAGGCGCATTCCTGAGAGGTTGGGCGCATATTGTAGCCTGGTAATAGAGTATAAGTCGTATTCCTCTTGCTGACAGTCATTTACCTTATGTAGGGACGCATTGCTGCACTGTTGGACGCATTTCTCTAAGTGTTGCCTCATTATCTCTTTGTTGGGCACTGATACCTCTTGGTTGGGCACATTATTTCTTGCTGAGGGACATCTTCTCTATGTAGAGTGCCTCATTATCAACTGAACTTATATTTTATGTGTTGGGCGCATATATCTTGATCTGTGAGGGTTATATACGATTTCTAGAGGAAGGGGGATCGCTCCAGTTCAACGAATAAACAAAGGGAATGCGGGTCTGCTGAGTTATTACAACTTGGGCATGATTTCCTTGAATATGGGCAGCGTATCTGTAAGCTGGGTGAGTTAAATTACTTGTTGGTCGAGTTGTCTCAGAGGGGAATCCTACTCGCCTTGTTGAGTGATGTTTTAAAGACAAAGGAAAGCTGCTATCTCATATTTCCACCCCTACATCTATATATACTTCAGCTTGAGGAGAATCCAAAACAATTAGTGCATTATACAGTCTTGTGACTAAGTAAATCGTATTGCTGCTATATATCTAAGTTCATATCTGAAGGAGACCACCCTCAACTTATACACAGGTTCCTTATTTCTTTGTCATTTATTGTTGCTGAAGTTTCATTATACACAGGTTCCTTATTTCTTTGTCATTTATTGTTGCTGAAGTTTCATCGTAATTTCTGCCATTGTGAAGAATTAATTACAGCACTCATTTTGGGTAGCAGCCTCACTGAATATTGATAATTTTAAGAGGTAGGAATTATGTATTATGATCTGATAATTGCATACACATTGCTTACATCCATTATCTGAACTATCAAACAAACAAGTAAAACACTTTAGTAGCCAGTGGAAAAAACCTTGACATTGAAGCAGAACCCTAAGGAAACAAAAAAAATCAGTGATTGGGAACATTACATAGTGGAAATGATCAAGCTAATGTATTCATGATTTATGAGAGAATCCACAATATTAATGTTATGTGTCAACGTTTGAGATCTCTCAACGAGATCCATCTTCAAAACAAACAATCAATTTCAATGAGAGGCAATACATTTCGATAAATATGAAATGAAAAAATGAACCAAAGGGCGCCAGAGAAATCAGCGCAAATCAGAGAAATCGGCGCAAATCAGAGAAATAAATGCAAACAATGAAAATGTATATTTATAACAAACACATAACTTGACTCACTCCTATAACCTAAGTCACATGGTGTTGATTTAGAGCTATTATTTGATAAGTTCATATAATTGTGGAAAGGAATTGACACAATTCAATCTTTAAGAGATGGTGCTTCAATCATTCATTTTAAGAGCTTCATTACTTTTTACCATACATAATCTTCCTAGGTCTCACTGTCATGGATACCATGGTTGTTTTACTTGCATCATGAAGGATTTTGTGTGGGACTTAAGTAGTTTACATAATTGTTTTTATTGTGGACAAAATAGGAAATCCATATCATCAATAAAAATCATGTTCTAATGGTTAGGGATAGAATCATATAGCATTATTGGAAATAACAAGAGAATACATTTTTTAGAATGGACAAAAGAATAAGTGGTGGTATTTGTTGTAGTGGAAATGATCAAGCTAATGTATTCATGATTTATGGGAGAATCCACAATACTAATGTTATGTGTCAACGTAAGTGTGAGATCTCTCAACCAAGCTAATGTATTCATGATTTATGGGAGAATCCACAATACTAATGTTATGTGTCAACGTAAGTTTGAGATCTCTCAACCGGATCCATCTTCAAAACAAACAATCAATTTCAATGAGAAGCAGATAAATATAAAATGGAAAGATGAACCTAAAAAACGCCAAAGATGTAACCGTGAACTAGACACATACAAATAATGAAAAATGTATATTTGTAATAAACACATAATTTCACCCCAGACTACTGCGCTTTCTGTCTCCAAAGTTTTATGATAAATTATAACGATACCCTACATTAAAAAGTTTGTCACGTTACATTGATTAAAAAATTCGAAGTTAAGGATAAGACAACTGGCAGTGCATTGATGATCGATTGTGAGAAACTCTCTTGTAAAATAATTTTCTTTTGCATTAATATATTGTCTCAAATGACCATGTTGGTTGGGGCCATAGATTGTTTCTCTCTTCGAGGATTTTAACCACGTAAAAAAATCTCTGTGTTGATATTTGATTTGGTTGTGTGAATGGTTATTGAAGGTGTTCGTCTTGTGTGAGAATACCTTGTTTTGTCGAACATAGTATTAGAGCCCGTTTGAAGACCCACTCTTGCTGCAGATAGAGATCTTGAAGTCACGTTGTTGCATTTATGGGTTCTTCTATTTCCATGCATTTATGGGCTGAGAGAACTATTACATTGCGTCTGGAGCACTTCTTTTAGTTAGAAACACTTTTCGTTTCTCTTGAAAAGGTTCTATTTGCCCAAATTAGGGTCATTTTAATGAGATCTAGAGGTATAACGCTTGAATATCATTTAAAAAAAAATATAGAGTTAATATTTTGGTTTTCTAGTTGTATTTCCAGGTTGCTACTCTTTCTAGTCTATGTGTGCTCTTTTCTATGTGTTATGTCGGCAAATTAAAAACATAGCTGAAAGTGTTTTATTTTCTGCGTATGCTCTTTGTTTTGCGTTCTATGTGAGCTTAGCAAATCAGAAACAAAGAGAAAATTTTCATTTTATGGGTAAGTTAACCAAAATCTAACCCCATTGTTACTAAGATTAGAATTTTTTTCCTGAAATTTCTCTTATTTGTGTGAGGACATGAAAATGAAGGTTTTGGGGGTAAGCACGCACTATGAACACACTCCAACAACACTCTCATTTTCCTTCTTTAGAATTTTTGTGTTTTTCACTAGCTCACTTGTTTGAAAGTTACTTTATTTAATAAGAGATTTCGAGTTCAAGTCTCATTTTTAAGTTGTTTTTTGGAAAAAAAATCAAACAAATTTGATTTATCTCACGAAATGTCCATCTCTCATGATTTACGTTTTCATCTTCAAATAATTGAAGACTCTGATGAAGCTTGCAATAAGCTTGAAGTTCTGTTTGGTAAACAAAATGTGATTTAAGCCCACCAAATTGAAAATTAGTTGATGTCTTCAAGTCTAAATGATTTTCCTCGCATTGAAGATTATTTATCTAAGTTAAAAATACTTAGATTTTATGTAAAGACTGTAAAATAGATATGAAGGATATATATATAATTTTGCCAATAATATCTCAAAATGAACGAAGGGATTTATAACTATGGTCCAGTATCAACACAAATTTATATTAATCTAAGCAAATATTAATTTTAATTATATAATAAAGAAAACTAGTTTAAAAACAAATAAAATAGACCGGAGACTATTGCGCTTTCTGTCTCCAAAATTTTATGATAAATTATAACGATACCCTAAATTAAAATAGAGATAAGTTTGTCACATTACATTGATTAAAAAATTCGAAGTTAAGGATAAGACAACTGGCAGTGCATGAAATTTGCGTGACGGTTTACCTCTTCAAAGCGAAGAAGTGGGAGTAATGAAGAATGACGAGGAGATGAAAGTCAAAATGTCACGGCACAGGGCCTCGCCTTTGTCCATGTCATACAGCTCCACGCCGTGGCTTCCAGTTGGATCATTCCGCAGCTCGACGTGGACTCCAGCCTCCCGGAGCATCTTCACAAACTCCAGCTGGCGATCGAGGAGAGGATCCAACCCCTCCACTGCCACCATGGTTGCAGGAAAACGTTGCAGCACCTCAGGGAATGGCCTTCCCTCTTTCACAGGATTGCAGAAAGGGTGGTCTCTGTGGGCCCCTTCAGGCAGCGCCAGACGCCAGAGCAAATCGCTGACGGGCAACGGAACGATCTTGTCATGGGCCAGTCGCACCTCCGAGGTCGTGCGTTCGATTCCCCCGAAGAAAGGCTGGATAAACACCATTCCAGCAATGCGCAGCGGCGGCACCTGCAAGCCGCCTGTTTCGTCAAAAACTCGCAGGCTCAAGTTGTAGGCGATATTTGCCCCCGAGCTCTCGCCGCTGAGATAAACCCTGGAGAAATCCGCCCTAGACTCGAACCAGGGATCGACCACTCCGATTCCCAGGGCCTGCGATCCAAGCCAGCGGAAAGCTGCGACGGCGTCCTCGTAAGCCGCAGGGAGCCGGTCCTTGGGAGCGAGGCGGTAATCAACGGAGACAAAGATGGCGTTGCAGGCTTTGGCCGCTCTGTGGCAGGTGCCATGGAAAAGAATGGTGCTGGGCCTATACAGTACAAAACCTCCGCCATGGAAGGAAAGAACGACGGGGAGCCTCCGGACGGAATCGGCGTCCTGTTGTTGGGGTAGAAAGATTCGAGCCGTCAACCCTGTCAGTGGGTCGATCGTTACGTCCTTTGATAGGACGCCGTCGTCCGGATTTTCGGGGCCGCTGGCAGTGCAGGAGGGAGGAACAGTGGGGATGCGGTTCGATCTGGTGACCTTGCCCTGCTCGTCAATCCTGATGCCGAGAACCTTACAAGGATCGATTTCTTGTGCTTCCTGCGCCATCGCTGGCTAAGATGAGAATGGCTGAGAACGCAAGACACAGAATAGCTGAGAATGCAAGACACAGAGGGACGGGAGAGGAGGTAGAAATGGGCGACCATTATCCACCCTGCACGCAGCGTTTCCACCGTGCACGCAGCAATGAACGCTGCGAGACGGTGGGTAATCACCGTTGAATTTGAAGACTTCAAATTCAATGGCGATTACCCGCTGCAGGTTCTTAATGTTCGCCGTGGAAATAGGGGAATGCTGCATAGCAGGGTGTTAATGTTCGCCATAGAAATGGGGGTCGAGATAATTATGATGCTCGTGTGCTAGTTGCAATGTGCTGTCAAGCCTGCACGTGAAGCATTAAGACAAAATGACTGTTGCGATTATTATCAGTTTTACATATTTACAAATAGTATCAACTCAGTAGAGGCCATTTCTACCGTCCACTATGGGTAGATCACCCATGTGTATTGCAAAATTAAATTTAAATTGAAAAATTATATATAAATATATATGAAGTTTGCTTAATATGTTAATATATAGGAAACTTTAGATGATCAGTAAGGTAGAAGGGTTTTGCAAAACTAGGTTAGGGTTTGGTGGACAATATAGAGGCAAACCTACTAATGTATGAAGATGAGGTTGATTATTTAGTGGATCCTTTCAAAGAGGGTCCAAATATTTCAAGAATGGTTAGGAAAAGTGGGTAGAGATGAGGTTAATAGTCCTATCATTAATACCACAAAGAAGGTGGGTATGCAGATGGGGTGATCGGTGGGTAGTGCTCAGAGGAGTGATAGTTGTTGAGTGCCATTTGAGTAGGGTAGTAAAAATACCTTTAATTTCTTTCCCAAAATTAATGATGGTCGTGACGCTTTCCAAAAGGATAATCGGGTGCATTTGGTTAGTCATTCTCGTCAATTTGGAGGGTTTTGGAATGGTGATACCTATGTGTCCTGCTTTGGCTTGCACTGTGTCAACCCTCTAATAGACTTGCTAGCTTTGTTGGAAGGTGGGAACACCCAACTCTTTCGTTAAGATTTGTGGTGGCAAAGTGGAGTAAATAGTTGGAAGGACATTGGGGGGGGGGAGTTTAAG
>CBVK0103761824.1:0-11706 GCA_900067695.1 Picea abies
TCTGCCAATTACAATTATGTTTTGACCAATCCACAAAAGGGGATTTGGTCCTTTAAAATAACCGACGTCATCAATCTGCAATAGGGAATTGATCTAATGAATAATTCCACAATAATAATTAGAATAAACTTTGCAATTACATTATTTCAACACAAGACACATCCCAAACAACCCAAATTCGAGGACTTCAGACCTGTAGACAACAAAAAGACACTCAAACCACAACCAGTAACCCACACAGAATTCGCAAGGGGATTCTACATCTTCCAACGACTGTCACTTTTCTTCAAGGTTGGAAGAGAAAAGAGGCAGAGGGCGCCAGAACCTCGACATTCCCATCACCAACTTCTCTGACAAGGGTTTGGTGTTCGAATCCGAGGCCGAGATGTGGATGTAGAAGGCCAAAACATCACAGAGATGAGGATGTCATAACCGTGCCACATATTTCAGCCCCACGATCTATTTCTAAAGTTCTTCAGAAATCCAAAATAAAAAATTCATCAACAATAAAATAATGGACAAAACCCTGAATATCTAGTCAACCCTCAAATTTAAATAAGCTAATCATACCTTGAGCGACTCAGAAGTGATCCGAGTAATGTCGACATCTATTATCATATCCATTGGATTACACAATTAATCTTATTGAAGCTGTAACACATATTTTTGCTAACAAAAATCAATTTCAAATGGCATGTTATGATTGATGCTACCAATTTAGCTTCATATACATCCATTACATCATATGTTAATTTTCTCTTTTTTTGGAAAATTATTCAGTTGTTCCGCGTATAAAGAGCATTCGTTTGTTCTCTCTTGTGAGGAAAATGATACTTATGTTTTGTTTTTTTATGAAACAATTTTTTTTTATTATAAATTTCTTTTATTATGATGAGGTTAACATGCCCAACCTTAAATTGGAAGAATTACAATAAAATGTATCTTATTTATAATAGTTAATGAAAAATCCTTTGGTTAATTAGTCATGAGTGGAGGATTTTTATTCCACCAAATTCACTTAAGACTTGCACTTGGTCCCAATCGCATGGAACAATCAGCTTAGCCCCAAAAAAAACAATCACATGAATCACATGGAACAATCAGCTTAGCCCCAAAAAAACCAATCACATGGAACAGTCACTTTAGCCCACAAGGAACAAAATATGTCTTTGGAGACTTTGAACCTTGGTGGATATTAACACCACCCCTGCTTAACTGTCTAACCAAAACCCCATTGACAAGGATATGGTATATGTTATCAACAACTATGTTAATCAGATTTTCCTCAAATGCCAAGTTAATTGGTACCTGAATCTTCTGGAAAGTTATTTCATATAGAAATTGGAATCCTTACTCCTTAAAATTGTGTGTTGCAAGCTTCTCCGCCACTGCAAAAAAAAATGTAATTGTCACTATAAAACCTGAAAGAGAGGAATTGAGAAGAAAGGGCCTAAAATTAAGCGACTGAAAAGAGCAGGATCATGAACAGACTTCATGAACCATAAATCAAGAATTTAAAATAAGACTATTCATACCTTGAAGAAGTTAAATGGTGTTCAAATGAGAAACTGAAGCAGCCTGGTTAGTAAACGGTGTCCAGGAACCAGGCTTCGTTTCTTGAAATGAAATGACAGGGACGCCGACGTGAAGGCAATGGATCGAGTGGGTCAGGTGGTAGAGGAACAAGCAACGGTGGCCCACCGAAAGCCATGTCGTTGCTTTGCCAAATCGGGTCGGAGAGCCCGAAATCCTGTTTTTGTGACTCCGAATCTGTTCCCGCGGCCAGGGGAGCCGAATGGTGAAGGAAACCCTGTGGCTCCTTGGCTCAGTCAAGGGTCGAATCCGGCGAAGTCCCAGTGCCCTTTGTTGGTAGTCGAACGGATATTAATGGGGATTATGTGAGCAGAAAACGAGAATGAATCTGCACCTTTAAAATTAGCTAAATTAGCTTCTTCAATATCTGAATCAAATCTCTCCCTGGGACCTCTGAAGCAACCCATGCTCGTTCTTGCATCGATACAACACCCCAACAAATTCAACGCAGAGTGCTCGTTATTATTATGATTGGATGATTTCAGATACATAATCTGAACTTCAGCCACATAACGGAAATGTGGTGAAAATCTACATCGAAATTGAATTATTCATGGACGGTGGGTAACACTAAATGAGAGGTCAGACTTGTCTCTGAGCAATTCTGAGCTTTATATTTTGCAATGAGAATACTTGCAGGTTGGTTTCCTTTCAACAGAGCAGCAAGACTTTGGCTTTGTCAAGGCCTCCACTGCGATAGGGCATTGCGGGTGCCTTCCAAGATCCGGCCTCCACTGCGACGGGGCACTGTGGGCGCCTTACAAGATCCGGGGGGAAGACGTTGGGACACAACCTGGTGCAGGAAGAAAATATCAGGTTGAGAAGACGAGCAAGAGGATTTGGTGAGTAATCCCAGTTTAGATATTAAGAAAGATCAGAGTCTATGAGAAATAATGGTGAAGGATAAAGACAAGTGTAAAGAAGAAAGAAGATCGGATAAACACAAACTACAAACTATGGATGAAAAAAACATGTATGTGTTTAATTCACATATCAAAAACATGTTCGTGTTTGATTGGTCATGCACAAACGACGGAAAAATTGTGAAGAATCTCCCCTAAGTGATATATATATATATCGCCAAAATTGGAATTTCAAAAGGAGACGATTCATTGACAGTTTTGACAATATATGTATATATATACATATACTATGAAAACTATTAATGATATGTATATATACATACACTGTGAAAACTATTAATGAGTTGTTTCACTTTAAAATTCCAACTTTGGTGGTGAGTATATTTTTTCATTATTTCAAAATATGTTAATAAATTAATGTTATAGTAGTAGTCTAAATGTTTTATGAAACGATTTTTTTTTGTGATATTTTTCGTGGACATTTGCTCTAAATTCGGCGAGAAATTGTTAGATCTGTAGATTTGAATGATCATCTCTGTATAATGTGAGTGCCCTGAGTGCCCCATGAGATGCATCAATGAAGAAAATAGGAAGTTTGCACATCAAGCTAATCTATGCTTACAAACATGATGACTTCCCCTACCAGCACACCAGACTGATGGAGAAGACCACATGATCATTAAAGAGAAGATCATAGAGGTGGTTGAGTAGTAATGGCTACGAAAGTTGGACCGAATAGAGAGAGAATTGACAATTGAATAACTAATGGGGGAAATGTACCACAAAACTGCCCCTTCAGATTATGAAGGGTGCACTGCAGGTTACGTCTACAGGACACTGTAGAGATTCCGAGGGGATGGAGAAGAAGACCGGGGAAGGGAAAACACAACGTGCACATGATTAGAGGGTATGGAGAACACAAACACGCAGAGGAGAGTAAGGAGATATGAAAACAGACCCTGCAAAAAAAATGGGGATGGCACCCAGGGACTAAAGAATACAACAAAATACTGAGTAGGAGAAAGGCTCAGAGACGGGAAACAGAGTGTAGAGGCGCGAATGTGTTGATCGAGAAAGAAAAGAATAGTTTTCTAGAAGAAAATATGAAACTTGTCTTAGTTGTTGATGATCACCCTGAACATAGATGACCTGGATTCCTGAACTAGAGCAATAATGGGTTGTAACTTGATGCTTACTGGACAGAAACCGGCACTAGTAAGGGGAGGTCGTCGAGGGACTGTTAAGCATAGAAGGGACTCCCTTGTGTAGAGGAACTCCAGTTGAGAAACCACTTGATAAACCTGTAGAAACCCAAAGCTCAGTGGGAGGTGGCAACTTTTATTGTGTCAAAGGGAGAAGGAGAGTAACCTTCTTGGATCATTGCAAACTTGGAACCCTACTGAGTCAATTTCCTTGTTGGTATCATGGCTTGGAACATGGGTAGCATGTTGTAGGAAGTGACTCTACAACAAGGCCTAAGGTTGGGAGGAAATACGTCCTCTTTTAGTCAGTTGGATTGGATTATTCCCTTATCAGATAAGTGTTCATTTGTATTGAAACTCACTATAAATGATCATGAATAGAACAATTGTGTGATAGCACATATGAATGTCTAAATCTAAGAGATTGTTTGTATACTTAACCTATGATTTTGAATGTTGTAAGATGATCTATGTTGTGATGTTTACTATTTCTTGGTTAAATCATAAAAACGAATAAATTCCAATTGCTACCCTCTAGAATACTATATATATATATATATATATATATATATATATATTCCCTTTGTGGAGAGCCTACAAAATCATGCGAGGCTTTAACCTTAAGTTTGACAGTTTGTAAGGGCCACAAAATCGCCTTGAATTCTTGAAAGTCAAAATCAAAGTCTTGCGGAACTCAAAAAATGACTAAGTCCTTAGAGTGGACAGTTATGATTTTGTAAACCATGTGTTGGTAGAAAAGAACAACAATCGTTGACTTGAAGAGATCGTGATCGTTGATTGGTGGGATGTTCGGAGTCACCACTTCAAAGAGATCCCTCGAACGTCATAAGAAAGACTCTGAATGAGAGACTCTGAAATACAACCTTTTGGAGTAAGGCCTTCGAAAGTAATTCTCATGTGTTGTGAGAATAACTCCAAAGAAAAGACCCCGAAGTCGAGCTAGTGTGAATCGTAGATCTGAAAGTGGAAGGGATAAATCCCCAACCGTTGACCATTACAGGTCCCACTTAGTAAGTCGGAAGGGTGAGAGATGACTAGGAGCATTAGAGAGAAGACATGTGTCAGTAGTTGATTAGGTGACTGGATTGAGTGCAAGTCGAGTTGGCCCAGCGTTGACTATCTTCGGAGTAATCCTCTAATGTCTTAGGAGCGTGAGTCCAATAGAGGGAAGATATCGACTGTAGGTCGGGGTATGGAGAAATGGCACGATAGCCATCGATCGATCATGAGTCTCGTCTAATTTAAAGAATGCATTCATAACGTCATGGCTAATCTGGCATGCCAGCGGGGCAGTCAGAGTGAAGTTAGAGCGACAAGATTCACTCATCCATCAATGGATAAGTCGAGGGTGGTCAACGAGGCTAGAAAACCTTAGACTTCGAATAGATCTCAACCATTTGTCGAGATATTGTGACTCATGTCTACGTCCGTCCATCAAGGAGAGGGGTATATTCCTCGATACCTTGCTTTCGGAGTAGTGAAACTACTCAAGTCATTCTAGCTTCGAACGGGTGGCATTGAAAGGGAATATTCTTTGATACCATATCTGTCGGAGGTGAGTGATGAGGGTACTGGTAGAGAGTCCAAGCAATAACAATGATCAACCTACATGGATGGGAATCTCCTCATGGTAGGAGTGACAGGCGCCACACAAGTGCAATGTTGTCGCCATGTCATATGGCAAGTGTGACGATGTGTCACATGAATGCCACGTGTTAGTGGTATAGAGGTAAAAAAAAAAGAGAGGACAAACCCCAAGAACTCTCAAAGGTCATAACCTTCGATCTAGAGCTCAATTTTAGCGAAATTTCCACGGTTGGGAAGCTCTCAACAAGCAGAAGATGATGGAGTTGTATAAGAGAGGATTTGAGATAGTTAAGAAAAGCGTAAATCCTAAATATCCCCACCCATGGGGGTTGGGTGTGTTACAGAGTGGTAACAAAGAACAGTTCAATCTCTATGCTTAAATGGGTCACCAAGACTGCTTAAGATTGTTTAAAAAGGATTTATGTTGTCTGGAATGCATGACTCAGAATACTGACATGAAATGCTAATGATGATTGTTGTTTCAACACGTAGGACGAATTGAAAAAGGCTCACAGAAGTGAATGGTGCAACACAATATGGATGACCTCTCGCACCTCAGAGATGAATAATCTGATGGTTAGAGGGATAGGGAAAGTCCTCCAGATTTGATGGCCACTATGAGGAGTTTGAAGGCAGATAATGAGAGGATTATGAGAGTCCATGCCGAACAAGTAGAGTTGAATGTAGTTCTACTGCAAAGTCTGTCTGAAATTCAAAAACATGTGCAGCAAGGTCCAAACATCTGCAACAAGGTCCTAGCAATGAAGAATTACAATAGTTGGAGAGGTTGAAAACCCCTTTTGATGCCCAAAAGCATGGACTAGTTCACAACGATACAGGAAAGAGTTCTTCCAAAAGAAAGCATCAAGGCACTAAGAGAGGTGGATCGAGTGGAGGTGTTTCCACGGAGTCCTCTAGTCGGAAGACTAATTCAACAAGACATTCTAATAGTGGCATGGAATCCAATAATTCTAAGAGGAGAAAGAGGAAGAAATATCAGAGTTTTCTAACTGAAGATTTCAAGAAGGCTAAACCACCTACCTTTGATGGCGAAATAAAGAAATGAGAGGAAGTCAAAGCATGGCTATTTAGCATGAAAAAGTACTTCCAAGTACATAACTACTCAAACAATACCAAGGCAAAGATTGCAGCGTTTAACGTGAATGAAGGAGCTTCCATTTGGTATGAAGACCTCAAGTCAATAAAAAGGATAAAGGAAAGAAAGTTAACCTGGAAATAATTTGAGAGATACTTTTTCAAAGCTTACCTATTTGAAAAGTATTATGATGACAAAATAAAGGAATTATATGACCTTAATATTGGGCAACTCACCTTGGAGGCGTATGAAAAATGATTTATGGAACTATTGAGGTATATTCCCTACCTTAAGGACGAGAAGGCAAGAATCCATCATTTTCTCAATGGGTTACCATAGTTATACCAAGATCGAATTGAGTTTGACAAAACCAAGACGCTGGAAGACACCATTCAGAAGGATAAATGTTGTTACAATGAGTCTAAGCACAAGCATGAGTCTCCTAAAGATTGGAAAAGAAAGGAAAAGAGTGGATTCCAGAAGAAGGGGTTCAATTCTTGTCCCCACAAGAATTACGAGAAGGATGCATAGTCGGGTTAGCCAAGCAGGAGTGTGCATCAACAAATTTTTTGTCTCAAAGTAGGAATGAGCTAGCAGAGCAAGTAAAGGAAAGAGCAAAGGAGCCCAATAAATGACCTTTGCAATGTTGGGGATGTGGAGAGCCACATCTATTGAGGGATTGTCCCCACAGACAAAATGATAGTATAAGAATATAAAACGTACAGGGGGCAGCTATCGTGAACGATGTAGCTAGGAGTGTACTGAGAATCTATGCAATGGTAGAAAATCGACAAGCAGACCACCAAGCCTCTGTGGTGGAATTGGAAGGTACCATTACTAAATAACCAATCTCTATTTTAATTGACCCATGATCTAATCTTAGTTATGTTTCACTTCGAGTGGTTGAGGCATGTTCATTACAGAGAAATAAGCACACCAAAGCGTGGTTAGTTCAGTTATCCACTGGAACAAAGAGGAAAGTGGCAAAGATCGTTGAAGTTTGTCCAATTTGGATGGAGGGATTTCAGACCCGAGTAGATCTAAATGTTCTACACCTTGGTTCTTATGATGTGTTTTTGGGAATGGATTGGTTAGCCGCCCATAAGGAAAAATTGAATTGTTATGAGAAAATTCTAGAATGTGAAGATGAGGGAGGCAATACGAGAATGTTGCAAGCCATTCAGAATCTAGTCTATGTGAGACAAATATCAGCTTTACAACTCAAGAAGTTTAAGAGAAAAGGGTGTCATTTGTATGTTATACAAGTACTAAATTCAATAGAAAGTGGTGAGTTGAAGGTTGAAGATCATCCAGTGTCATGGGAGTTCATGGATGTGTATCTTGAGGAGGTGCCTGGATTACCTCTAAAAAGAGACCTTGACTTTTCAATCGATCTTGTGTCAGGAGTAGTGCCAACATCGAGAGTGCCTTACATAATGAGTACACTTGAGTTGGTGGAATTGAAGATGCAATTGAAAGAAATGATGGACAAAGGTTACATTAGATCGAGTGTGTCCCCATGGGGAGCACCATCCCTGTTTGTAAAGAAGAAGGATGGTACCTTAATATTATGCATCAATTATCGGCAGCTAAACAAGATGACCATCAAGAAAAAGTATCCCTTGCCTAGAATAGACGATCTATTTGATCAACTCAGAGGGGCTACAGTTTTCTCAAAAATAGATTTGAGATCGTGATATCATCAATTCAGGATTAAAGACGAAGACATCCACAAGACAACCTTTAGGACAAGGTATGGGCACTATGAGTTTGTTGTGGTGCCATTTGGACTTACAAATGCAGCATCTTCATTCATTTGTTTGATGAATAGTGTGCTCAACAAGTATTTAGACAAGTTTGTCTTAGTGTTTGTGGACGACATTCTGGTGTATTCCAAGAACCAAGAGGAGCATGAAAAACATCTTAGAATGGTGTTACAGATGTTAGGAGAGCATCATCTATATGCCAAATTCAACAAGTGTGATATCTTTAAAAAATAAATCCAATATCTAGGCCATGTAATCTCAGTCGAAGGAGTCGCATTAGACCCTGCGAAGATCAAAGAAATCGGGGATTGGCCTGCCCCTAGAAATGCGACAAAAGTGATATCCTTCATGGGATTAGTTGGATATTACATGAGATTCATCAAGAAATTCTCTAAGATTGGAAATCTTATTATGTCATTACAAAGGAAGGGCAGGAGGTTCGTGTGGTCACCAGAGTGCAAAGATAGTTTCCGACAATTGAAACAATTGTTGACCAACGCCCATGTTTCAAAGATTGCGGACCCAGAAAAAGACTTCTTGGTTTGCACAGATGCTTGCAAGGAGGGACTTGGTGGAGTTATCATGCAATAAGGACAAGTGGTTTGTTATGAATCACGAAAGTTGAATGAACATGAGCAGAAGTATGCTACCCATGACTTAGAACTTGCCGCAATTATACATGCATTGAAGATGTGGAGACATTACCTACTAGGGAGGAGATTTATCCTCATGATTGATCATTGTGGTCTAAAGTATTTGTTTGACCAGCCAAGGTTGAATGCTAGATAGACCAGGTGGATGGCATTGATCATTGATTTTGACTTTGAAATCAAACATATAAAAGGAAAAGAGAACAAAGTAGTTGACACACTTAGCCAAAGCGTTCAGACCATACACTTAGCAGTAGCAAGTATAGGAGAGTCCAACATTCAACATAGGATTAAGATCCTCTTATTGAAAGACAAGTTCTTCAATCAAGTGAAGGAAAAGTTGCAGCAAGAACCTAAGGAAAAGAGGTACGAAGGATATCATCTAAGGGTTGATAATCTGTTAATGTACAATAAGAGGCTATATGTGCCTAATTCAGTAGATCCGAGGTAATTGATTATGGATGAGTTCCATAGGAGGCCATACGTCGGTCATCCTGGTTACCAAAAAATGGTGAGAATAGTTTGGAAACTGTATTATTGGCCTGAAATGAAGCAAGGCATTGATTGTTATATTTCAAAGTGTTTAGAGTTCCAACAGGTGAAAGTCGAGCATCAACACCTTGCAGGACTATTGCAACCAATACAAATACCAGAGTGGAAATGGGAATTGATTTCCATGTATTTTATCATGGGTTTACCAAAGAAATTCAAACATCATAATGCAATCATGGTTGTTGTGGATAAGTTGAGCAAAGCAACTCATTTTATTCCCATAAATTCTACGTTTGAAGCCATAAATGTTGCCAATGTTTTCATGAAAGAGATATTCAAGTTACACGGTTTGCCTAAAACCATAATTTCGGAAAGAGATGCTAAGTTCACCTCAAATTTTTGGCGAAGCTTATTTGCAGGTTTAGAGACACAATTGGCATTTATCATGGTCTACCATCCTCAAACCGACTGAAAGGGTGAACATAGTGTTAGATGATATGCTACAAATGTTTTTTATGTATAGACCCAAGCAGTGGGAAGAATATCTACCTTTGGTAGAATTTACGTACAACAATGTTACCAAGAATCATTGAAGATGAGCTCGTTCGAGGCTCTGTATGGAAGGAAGTGTAGAGTTCCGATTAGTTGGTTCTCTCCAATGGACAAAGTTACACTTGGACCTAAATTACTGAAGGAAATGGAGCAAGCCATAGTTTAGACAAGGAAGAATCTGAAAATTGCCCAGGATAGACAGAAGAGCTATGATGATAGCAAGAGAACCCCTAGAGAGTTTAAAATAGGAGATCATGTGTATCTCTAGGTGAAACCCAAGAGAAGTTCCCTGAAAATGGGGATGTGTGCTAAGTTGGCTCCCCGATATTGTGGACCATTTGAAATCCTAGAGAGAATAGGACCAGTAGCATACAGACTTTCCTTACCACCTACTGTTAGAGCACATAATGGATTCCATGTGTCTTTGTTAAAGAAACGTGTACATGATTCTAATCATATTATTGATTGGAATGTAATACAGAGGGAACCATAGGGAGAATTCCAGCCAGATCCCTAGTGCATCCTGGACAGGAAATAAACAATTCTTCGAAACCAAGCCATCATGTAGGTCAAGGTGCAATGGAATCACTTTAGAACCAATGAAACTACATGGGAGCTGGAAGATGCCATGAGATTGGCATACCCATTTTTGTTTACCGTATAATTGTAAATCCATGGTGTTTTAAACATTGAGGACGATGTTTCTTTAAGGGGGAGGGGAATGTAACACCATGCTTTCCCCCAAGACTATAATTATGCACAAACTTCATATGTTAACAATATGATGCATGTAATTGTGTTTTGATTTAATATAAACACCAAACTATTGACATAGAGAGAACAAACTTGATAAGTACTAGCCATTATACACCAAAGGAAATTGATGAGGTAGAGGACTGATGGGATGGTTGAGTGAAATGGAGACGAGATTCATCAGTGAAGAAAACATGAAGCTTGTGAAACAAGCTAATCTATTCTTACAAACATGATGACTTCACCTACCAACACACTAGACTGATGGAGGAGACCACATGATCATTAAAGAGAAGGTCATAGATGTGGTTGAGTAGTAATGACTGTGGCAGTTGGCCCAAACAGAGAGAGAATGTCTAATTGAATAACTGACGGGGGAAATGTACCACAAAACTGCCCCTTCCGATTACGAGGGGAAGACTACATGTTACATCTACAAGACACTACAAAGATCTCGAGGGGATGGAGAAGAAGATCGGGGAAGGAAAAACATAATGTGCGTAGAATGAGAGGGTATGGAGAAACATAGACACGTAGAGGAGAGTAAGGAGAAAGGAAAAGAGACCCTACAAAACGGAGATGGAACCCAGGGACTGAAGAATACAACATAAGACTGAGTAGGAGAAAGGATCAGAGACGAGAAATAGAGCGCATTGGCGCGAATGTGTTGATTGAGAAAGAAACTAATAGCTTTTTGGAAGAAAATAGGAAGCTTGTCGTAGATGTTGATGATCACCTTGAACATAGATGACCCGGATTCCTGAACTAGAGAAATAATGGACTGCAACTTGGTGCTTGCTGGATACAAACTGACACTAGTAAGGGGAGGTCGTTGAGGGATTGTTAAGCAAAGAAAGGACTCCCTTGTGCAAAATAAATCCAATTGAGAAACCACCTGATAAGCCTGTAGAAACCCAAATCTCAATGGGAGGTGGCAACTTCTACTGTGTCAGAGGGAGAAGGAGAGTAACCTTCTTGGATCATTGCAGACTTGGAACCCTACCGAATCAATTTTTTTGGTGGTATCATGGCTTGGCATAGGGGTGGTGTGTTGTAGGAAGTGAATCTACAGCAAGGCATGAGGTTGGGAGGAAATGCATCCTCTCTCAGTCAGTTGGATTGGATTATTCC
>CBVK0103761843.1:0-12236 GCA_900067695.1 Picea abies
TGACTGAGATTAGTTTCTTTTCGATGAATGACTCATGTTCACTTCCTCTGTCAGGCTCTTGATTAACCTGATTCAATCAAGGTTTTCTTTCGTGCTCCTCACGATCTCAATCTGTAGTTGATCGAAGGGATTTCAATGATCTCCTAGTAAATTTTTTTGACCTTTTGAGTCAACAGAGATCATTTGGTTAAGATGTTGTTGCATCATACAAGCAATATTCACTGCCAGAGGTTCACACCTCCAACATTCAGGTTCTCCTTCTCGAATCATACCCTACTTGGGTATCCATGGCATACAACTGCCCTTTCAAAATTTTGTGCATAACATGAGACAATAAAATATTTTAGAAGGGATTCTCATCCAAATATTTTCATACCTTGAGCCACATAAGAATGAACATTTTTATACCTGTTCTCTGTTGCTAGCACCCTCTTTCTGATTTTTTACCTCATCAACAGTGCTTTACCGGGATTTCCACAGTCCTGTCAACAATTTTTCGACTGCATCCTTCCCATGGTCATCCTTTGCTTGAGGTTGGCCATTATTGGTAATTGTCTTCCTCAACAGTTCCAATTCCTTTCTATAGACAACATGCATCATTAGTTTTAATATCAATTAAAATGCATGTATCATAACATTCAAATCCATAAAACTTCTTTAAAATGTCCTAGCATATCTTTATGCATTTCATCACATTATCCTCAAGTGTTTCCATGAATGCAATACAAATAGTTCTCAACTATTTTTGCAGTAATACAATCATCATCACTATGTTGTCAAAACATTTACTTTTATTAGTAAGTTAGCTTTTTCATTCCAGAGGAAACATAACACATAACAAGAAAGGAGTTAGGGGCTCTCCCCTTCTTCTAATTCTTTCTACACTTCCTGGGACTTTTCAGCCCAGTTGAGTTATCTCTAAAGGCCTCACTGCCTTTTCTTAACATGGCTCCAACCAAGCCTATTCAATCAAACATACTCATTTATTCATTCATTAGTCTTCTTATTCATTACATGATGCTTTCAAAATGTCATCCAAGATTCTTATCTCTCTCTCTCTCTCTCTCTCTCTCTCTCTCTCTCTATCTATCTATCTATCTATCTATCTATCTATATAATCTTCTAGCTCACTGCTCAGTTTCTCAGCAGTTATTAAGGTTGTGACTCTGACCTCCTGACATAGTTTTCACACAGTTCTTCCACAGGGAACTCCCCCAGCATGCAACTTCCTTATTTCACGTCCATCACTATCTGTGATGGTCTCGGCCTTGAGTTAGCTTTAGCTATTTACCAAATATTCCATAAGGAATATAAACATGCATCTTTATCATGTACCCAAATTATGTATCAATACATATTCTGGTTTTGTTAACTCACATCCATGATGTACTTAACCATATTCATAATCCTAAGCCTACATGTAGTTGTCATAGGTATGTTTCACAACCCACATACATCTTTACTTTTAAGATCAATTAACTAAGGATTGTTCACAATCCTTCTCATGTGATCCTCAAAGGCATAATCATTTGCCTCTTATCATGAAAATAGATCATCTTTTCTCATTTACCCTTTTATCTAATTATATTAGTATTCCCTGAGGAAATGGAATACATTCCCCTCAAGCTATTATTTGGAAAAAAAAAATCATGACTCTTCAGAATGGAGTCAACCATGCATCCATAGTATTCATTTAATCTGGACAAGAGCAATTCTTGCTTTATATTTCACTCATATGGGAAACCATATTGTGCCTATAATTATACTCTTACATCATACATGTGCAACACTTGCACGTTTAATATCATTCATACCTAACTGGTATTAATATCAGGCTTCATATTATGAAGATCCACAATGCATTAAACCCATGCAATCAAGAATAATTAAACACAGCTAACTATTCATCATGCTAGCTTATTGCTTGCACTTTTTCAATGTCATTCACACACATGTACATATCAGGCTTCTATATCCTTTTCCCAAGGATCTTCCAATCATCCTTATGATCATGTATACACATTCGTGTATATGTAGGTGCATATCTTGCACCTTTTTACCTCATGCATTCACTTGATAGTTTAATTTCATCATTAGTGTCCTTTAGTTTGATATTTCAATCACTTACAAAATTAATCTCACAGTCATATCTCATATTGATGTTGCCTTCTCTCATGGAAATAACCCACCAAGGTCACTTTCCTTTTTATGCTATAACATCTAGCAAGAAAAAATTCTTGCCTCAGCATCCATGGGATTTTACCCATCTCACTTTTCATTTTTGTGAGACTCGTGCATGATCCCAAGCAAGCCAAGTGTTGTAACCATGTTTTGATACCAATTTGTAACACACCCACAATGGGGCATAAAATTTTCGTTCTCCTTAAATAATCAAAACCTCCACCCATAGTCTCTAATTTGGAAATCATGGGCCTAACACCTTTTTCTTCGGAGACCATCGCATATGACCACGGGCTATGACCAAATGCCAAGGCCACATGCTCCTATTCCTCTGAAGTACTCCATACCTAAAATTCCATATCAGGTACCATGTGTCCATCTAAATCAACGGCTCGGATCCACTTCGGGACTTCAATGTTCGAGAGTCCTGGACGCTCACACCACCTTTTCTCTCATAGTTTTTTCTTCCAAAGTTAAGGATCGTGCACCATACGTCCCTCTCATTCGACGGTGGGGGATCCACTTCAGGCATCTCTCTTTACTCCGTGTTGCTTTCTCCTTCCTTCCGAAGTACACAATTTGTTGACACGTGTCTTCTGCAAATCAACGACTATAAATTACTTCGACTCTTCAGGCTTCAGGAGTTTCAACCTCTCCCCACTCACTTTCTCCCGGAGTGATTTCTCCCAGATTCAACAATTTGTTGATGCGTGTCTCCCACAGATCGATGGGTACAAGTCACTTCGGCTCTTCTGGCTTCGAGATTTCATTGAATCACGTGACCTCACTTTCCTTCGAAGTGGCTATCTTCTAAAATGGAATATTGACTAACACCTGTCCTCAGCTGTTGGATGAATCAGATGAACTCCAGCTCTCCAAACTTCAAGATTTCTTGTCCAACACATCCCCTTTTCTCCTGGAGTGACTTCCTCTAGAGTGTAGGATCTGACGACACCTGTCTCTTTCGCTTGGATGACTTAGATCTACTTCAACTCTTTGGCTCTTCGAGAGTTTCATGATGGAAGCTCCTCTTTTCTCTCGAAGTTGGTCATTGTCGGGATAACCACGACCTGGATCTGACCGTCCTGGTTATTCCATGTAGACCTCCAGATCGATGGTTTGTAACCTCCCTTAGGGTCTCACTGTTTCTCCATGCATGGCCTTACCACCACTCGACACGTGGATCCCATGTACTATTAACATGATACCTGCATTCCCTCGACCGAACAGTCGAGAGGGATCCCGAAGGATCTCTAGATCCATGGTCCACGTTACTTCTCTACTTCATTCTTCGGGAGTATTGGCGTTACTAAGCCTCTATTCTCCCGAAGCGGTCGACGTCAGGCTGACTACCTCATGGATCTGACGATCGTGTTGGCTCTCGGGAATCCTCAGATATAAGGCCCAGAGTTAACTTCGGGACTTCGGGGGTTTTACCTCCCTTACGGTGAACTCGCTCAATTCGCCGAACTCGTGAAGTATGAAGGACTCAAGGGGTTAACTCCCACACTCTTCCCTGTATCCAATGGTCACAATAAACCTTGGCTCTTCCTGAACAGATCTCGCCCATTCATCTTCCAAACAAAGGAACCTTCCCTTTCGATACTTCAATCACGTTATTCTTCCTGAGATTTGTTAGCTCTGAAAGGCTTAAGAGATTTGCACTCTTTCTTTTGAACTTAACACTTAGAAGGGTCTTCTTCACACCCTTTGCGCTCCTTCATCAAGTCTAGAACTTAAGGAGTTCTCAGTGTCTGTCCACTCTATAAAGACTCCATGCATATCTTCTCTACCTCTCCTGAGCTTAACAAACTCCATCCTGCCGGAGACTTAGGGCGACTGGGTGTGTCATCGTGCACCCGTGAAAAATGTACCCAAGGTCAACGAACTCACAATCCACGTATTTTAACTTAAGCCACCATAAGGCTCGGGCATTTATGTGTACAATCAGAAAATTCTATACTTTCTAAAATACATAATTTAAACAAGAATAAAGAGATATAGTATAACCATTAAGAAAATATGCACATCCCTGGGTCATTCACAGTATATCCAATTTTATTACATAGTTACAAATCAATTTCACAGGGTATGAGAATACTTATCTATTATAGGTTGCATCCAACTAACTGACTGTGGCTGTGTGCCTTTCCACCCAACCATAGGCTCAGAGGCATTCATTCTTAGCACTCTCTCCACCCTCGTGCTAAGCCATGATATAAATAGGGAATTTACACCATCTATCAGAGAGACTCTCTCTGTCATAGCATCCCTACGAGGTTTATTAGATGCTTCCTCATTATCAAGCTCGCATTTGGGTCCTTCAGGTCGTGTTCTCTGCACTTTCTTTTGGTTCACACATCTCCTTTTACGAGCCTACGCTCTCGTCTCTGTCTCTATCTTTTGTATATCTTTTCCCAGGATGGTTCTCGACCCATCCTATTCCTTCTGTCAGAAGGGAACTTGGGTCAGCTCGGTCTGCCATACCCAGTGGTACTTCAGGCTGACATTTTGTAGCTAGACCATGCTTCTATTCATGGGACTAGTTGATAATTCAACCACTGGTCCTTTCTTCATTAACTGATTTCTCTCCATAGTTTTCACATTCTTTCCACTAGTGATATTATGGCCAGTACTTTCAAGGATTCACCCCCACAGTCAGTTATTGGCAACTCAAACAATAATACATTTACACTATTACCATGCCACAACATGGTAACCATAATTAATGATTAATTACAATTTGGGGGAAACAAGGGTGTTACAAACCTCTAGGTGAATATATGTGGATTAAGGGGGAAAGCCAATAGTTTGTCCCTATAGAAGTTAGTGGAGCTAAATTGACTAGATATTATTTTGTTAAAAGAAACCACAGGGAGGGGGGATTCGTTGATCATGGATCTAAAGAAAGTGTTGAGAGATTGGGAATTATTATCTATTGACTCATATGTTTTTTCAGGAGGATTGATTATAGGGTGGAACCTTACTATCTCTTTTTTAAATTCATTTTGTTTTCGTTCATGTCTAGGTAGAGAGGTTTTGAGCAAGCGTTTAGGGAATGATTTCATAGTGATCAACCTCTATGGACTATTTGATGATAGGAAACAATTTTGGGACAATAGTTTCCAATGTTTTAAGAATGATAATTTAATTGTGAGGGTGATATGAACTTCACACTTAATAGAAGGGAAGCCTGGGGTGATATTGTAAGAGAAAATCATGTTGCTGATTGTTTTGCATACTGATTGGAATCCAGTGACCTACTTGATGTGTCACCCCTCCAAATTAGCCCTACATGTAGCAACAACAGGTATGGAATTTAAGTGGTGCATAAGAGAATGGATAGGTTTATAATTTAAGTGGTGCATAAGAGAATGGATAGGTTTATAGTGTACCATCAAGTACTGTAGAAAGTTTCAATATATCGTTGTTGGGTTGACCTGAACATGATTTCAGGCCACTTTCCAATATTTATTGAGTTAGGAAATTAGGATTCGAAGCTTGGGACACCTTACAAATTCAACCCAACATGGTTGAAGGAGGAATATTTTATTTGGTTGGTTGAGGAACATTGGAATCAAACCTGAAGTGCACATCAGACCAAGTTGTGTGTGTGTGTGCGTGTATTTGAGGTCAGAGGGCCTGTGTGGTTATTGGGATGGTGAGTCGGGATGTAAAAAGGCCAATGCACCTATCTGGGTAAAATGCAATCACACTCAAATAAATAATAAAATCACATTGTTTTGTGCAGATCCATCATACGAAAAGAGACTAGGGGATAAACTCCACCAGAAAGGGAAAAGGGGGATACAATTCTATTAAGAGGGGCTAAGCCAAGGGGGCTTAAGCCTAAGGGAATATTTTACTAATTTTTCCAAAAAGTATAATTTATGGATATTTATTTATACTAAGTTCCTGAGGGATGGGAACAAGTAACCAAGTGGCTAAAGCTAATTTTGAAGGTGAAAAGTGTCTAGTTATGACCATGCAAATATATTGTTGAGCCTTAGTGTATTTTGGGGGGATTCACTCATTTTCCATCATCAATCATTCAAAACATATGAACTGGGAATTTCCATTACCTTATCTGTAGAGAAAATATTGGAAAAGGGTTTCCATATAGTAGCCAGAGGTTTTGTTGCCAAAGAGGCAGGTTGTCAGGCCAGTGAGCATTCTCTCCAGCTGAGAGATTTGTTGTTGAAGAGGCAAGTTTCCAGGCCTATGAGCATTCTCTCCAAGTGAGAGATTCGATGGGAATTGTTCCTTGGTGCACTAGGAATTAGTTACATGGATTTGAGACTTCGTGTTCAACTTGTTTTTGAAGCCTTAGAAGGGAAGTGCGACAACCGAGGGACTGTTGAGTAGCGAAGGTGCACACTTCCTAGGGTGGGATAGTCATGTGGGGAATGATAGATTGTAGGCTAGTTGCAGCAGTTGGGAACCTTGGACTGAGAAATTTTGTTGATCATCAGACCTTAGCCTAGCATTATGAATCATTTTTCCTTGGTGGACTTTAAGACCCAACTCGGGGGTGACCTATTGCTGAAATTGTATGAGAAAAATATTATATGGTTGGGAGGAATGTCTAATCTCTGTGAGTAGTTGGTGACTCCTTATAAAATATAAGTGTCCTTTACGTTCTTGTCTAATTTATTGTGTGCTTATTTACCTATGTATTATATGGGTTTATTTCATGTATGATGTTGCATATGATAAATTTTCATTATTCGGTATAATGTTGTTTGCACATATAAAAAATGATGTTGTTTTTTCAGTATTTGTTGTCACACATGAAGATGTATGACAATTATTAAGTATTAATGTTAGTTAATTTTGTAATAATGGTCATGTGTTTCTGAGGCGGGGATAGAATTTTCGTGTGCACAGGGAAATAATATGTCTGCCTAAGAGGTTAGATTCGTTGTGCACGCAGGGAAATAGATATGTGTGCACTAGGATAATTGAATCTAAGTGCGACACCAAAATGGTTGCACGTGCAGTAGTAATCATGTGTTCAAACTAGTTACATGTGCAATGGTACTTGTGTGCTCAAAATGATTGTGCACATAGTTGTATTATGTCTTAATTCCGTTGTTATAACTAGTGTCAGAAGAGGAAAAAAATTGTGTGTCATGATATATCTTGGGATCGTGTGCGTTACCTAGAGTTTCCTACGCATATTTTCAAGTATAACTATAACATAGAACGATATAGTGTAGAATATGCACACTAGATTTTTTTTTTGGAGTGGCATTTCCCAACAATGAGCTGGGGATGTTACAAAGTGGTATCAAATAATTTGGTTAAGTGATGGTAATGGGGGATGTTACAAATTGGTATCAGAGCTCCAGTTTCAACACTGAGCCTACATAGGCTGAGTATCTACTTTAGGAAAAAATTGGACTGGTAAGTGGCCGAATTTGGAATTACAGTGCGACCATAGTGTGCATAAAATAAGAATGCACAAGTTTTTACACTACATTTTGACATTGCGAGGTGTGGTGCTGGAAATGAGTAGAAAAAAATGGTACACTGGTGTGTGCACTAAAATTTGCAGCTGTGTGGAACATAAATTTGTGGTTCATGTGTAATATTGATACATGGTGTATATGTTAAATATTAACATCACACATTAGTATGTGTTGAATACCAGTGCAGACACAGGCTTCAGAAAGAAGAAAGAAAGAGTAAAAGGGTATTTGGGAGAATTACAAATGACCATAATTTACTGCGCAAGACTCAGAATTGCACAAGGGAGCAGTTGATGGGAAAGTTTTGGGCAGAGGAGTCCAATTATTCACCCATAAGTTTTGAATTGGGATGTTAAAATCATCCAAGAAATAAGAAGAAATGATTCTGACAAAATTGTGTAGAGTTTTCATGAAGATGCCGCATGAATTCATCTAACAAATCATATTTCCTGCACATTTTACAGAATTAACAACAATTAGATTAGGATAGAATCATCGCAGAGAGTTGAAAGCATGGATGATGCGCAAAGAACTTACAACCATGATGATGAATTTGAGGTTTGTATATCAGAATGGGTATTGATAGTGCATAATCCAATGAGCATAGAGAAGGCAAGGAGGAGTGCATAAACTTGGTAGAAACCATAAAGGGACTACAAAAATATGTCCAAATCTATAAAGCTTATAATTAGAGTCTTATGAAAGCCAAGGAGCAACAAGATGGCTTCAATATCAAGTTGATTCAAAGGTTGGACATAAAAGAAATAAAATGGATAAGGAGACAGAGTCAAGAAAGTTAAGGAGTCACATGTATCATGGTAAAAGAAGTGAAACAAGAAGTGTTGATAGGAATCATCACCACTCACCAAAGAATTCATTTAGGAAATAATGCAGTACCTCAATTCCATATCATATTAGAAATCATAAGAGAAGGACTGGGTTGGACAAGCTATAGGGAGAAATGAATAATATCAAGCCTCCTACCTTTGATAGTGAGTACAAGAAGGATGAAGATGCAGAGACCTGGTTGTTGGGCACAAGGAAGTACTTCCAGTTGCATAATTACTTTGCATATGTAGAAGGGAGAATTTCCATCTATCATCTAAAGGTAAAAGAATCAATGTGGTGGGATCAGTTCTTGCAATTGAAACACATTGATGAGAAGAAGGTTACTTGGAGGGAGTTCAAAAGACATTTTCAAAATAAATACTTAACCAAGCGATACTATGACAATAAAATGAAAGAGTTCTTTGAACCCAAGCTTAGTAGTATGACAATAGATGAGTATGAAAGAAGATTCTTATAGCTATTGAATTATGTTTCTTTCATCAAGGATGAACAAGTTAAGATTCAGAGGTACTTGAGTGGGATGCCATCGTTTATCAGTGATAAGATACAATATGATGACCCCAAGACATTGGAGGAAAACATAAGGTGAGATAAATGTCTCTATGATCAGCAAAGGGGAGGACTGATTCTCCAAAAGGCTTGGGAAGACAAGAAGAAAAGAAAGATGGAATAAAGGAAGAAGGGGAATACGCCACCATTTTTCAGAAATTCTTCTCAAGGACACTATTATTGGGTTAATAGGTGGAAACAGATTCACCGCTTGGGTTACACTCTCTAACGAGAGAGTGGGATCAACCGAAGATGGGATTGGATCAACTTCTTGGGTTTCACTCTCTAACGGGAGATTGGGATCAACCGAAGATGGGATTGGATCGACCACTTGGTAAACTGGTTCAACTAAGGACGTGACTAGATTGTCTATCTGATCAACCAGACTGATCGACGAAGGGACCGGATTGATCATTCCATCAACCACTAGTGGGTCGAGAGTAAGCTTGTGATAAGCAGCTGGAAGTTGAGGCTGTGAAATAGTCATGTCTTCCAAGAATTTCGAGGCTTCGTCCATACGAGGAAAAAGGTGAGTTAGATGATTCCCTCTACATAACATGCACGAGAACTTAACTCTACTTTTCTTCTTACCAACGATATCATGACTAGCTGATGGGAGGTCATCAACATGTTGTTCAGAGGCTAACAACATGGGTTGGTGAGGGTGTGTATACCATGCTTCTATAACCTTGGATAGACCAGGGAAATCCTTAAGAAGATGAATACCCTTACAAAGACTGCAAGGTTACTTGGGCTTACGGGTTGTTTGGGTGATATTGGCATCATCAACACTCCCAACATGATTATCAATAACTGGTTGTTTTGCAACATGTCTAGCAATGGTTGGAAGTTTAGACCCTTTCTTATTTTTCTTCTTCTTATTCTTTCATTTCTTCTTCTTCTTATCCACCGAGTTATTGGCTTGAGAGCTTTCAGTTGGTGAAGAAGATGAAATGGAAGAAGACCTTGCAAGTGAAGAAGGTGAAGAATATCTTACTGGTGAAGAAGGTGAAGGATCAACATGAGGTTGATGTTCTCGGGGGAAAGTGTTAAATAGAAGCACTAGCTGCGTTCGAGATTACCTGGGTGGAAAACAACCATACCGGTAATCCAATTGTGAGACCTAGAAGGCTCAAAGTAGCAATGTGAGGAGGACCAATGTTTCTGTAAGAAGGAAAAAAAAAAGGTTCCCCTGGAAAATAGGTTCCTTCATTGGTCGTTCCGAGAATTGATGCCATTAAATAAATATCCAACCTAGAGTCTACTAGGGAGAACAAACAACACACGCTAAAAGTCTAGTAAGGAAGAAAGAAAACAAAACCTTCTCACAATACTGGTTACATTGGCACAATATGAAGATGAAGTCTTGGAGAATCAGAGACTGTTAGCACTTGATATAACACTCAAGGCCACACCTGCAAGATGGTGGGGAGCACACAAGGAGACAATCACAGATTGGTACCAATGTAAACAGTTTTTGCACATAAGGTTCGACACATAACATAAAAATAACAAGCAATAGAGGTACAATGGACAGGGGGCACTAGTGGAACAATTAGAGAAGTGTAGAGCATTATGGAAAATGGCACCCCCAGAGGAATGGCCTCCTCATTTCATACACACTCTAGAGGGCATACCAGCGAACTTGTATACAAACCAGGAACTATGCAAGGGAACTGTGACCTACACAACATTGCAACATACTTGTACAGTCACTTTCTCATTCGATCATGAGAACCCCAACATAGATGCAGCTCTGAAATAGATAAGAGGTGTGATATTCATTGAGGGACCAGAAGTCCAACTCATAACAAAATAAAAACAACGGAACAAATAGACAATTAAGGAATTGTTGTCATGCTACCGTGTGCAAGAGGAAGCACCAGATGAAGACAATCCACGCAATATTCAGATTGAAGAAGCAGAAGTCGAAAGAGAAGTGGAAGGACCACCTATAGAATCAGAAGTTGTTTCCACACCGATCAAGGTAAATAAAGTCAAAATTGGGACAATTGAGCATCCCAAAATGTCCAGCATTGGAGATTACTGGGATGAGCAAATTGTATAAATCATAACAAAGTTATTGTGTGAGTACACTGACTTGTTTACCACAACATTTATAGAGATGAAGGGTATAGCCAGAGATCTAGGAGAAATGAAGATACCACTTAGACTGGAAGAGAGAGCGATCAGACATTGACCATACAGACTAAACCCAATATATAAGCTGAAAGTCAAAGCTGAAATCGACAGGATGCTCGAAGACAGAATCATAGAATAGATTGAAGAATCAGAATGGATAAGCTCGATGGTAGTGCAAGACAAGAAACAAGGAGGGATTAGGATATGCATCGACTTGAGGAAGTTGAAAGATGCATGCCTACATGACCCATACCCTACACCTTTCATGGATGAAGTGTTAGAGAATGTAGGTGGACATGAAGCTTACTCATTTACTGATGGATTCTCAGGCTACCATCAAATCAAGATAGCACAGGAAGATAGATACAAGACCACATTTGTGACAGAATGGGCATCCTACCAGTACACAGTCATGCCGTTTGGACTAAAGAATGCACCAACAATATTTTTCAAAGTAGTCATCATTGCATTTAAAGAATTCATCTACCAATTCCTAGAGATATACCTAGACGATTGGACGGTCTATAGTTTGTTGAAATACCATGTAGCATTCTTACGACTAATGTTACAAAGATGTAGGCAATGCCAGATATAAATGAATATAAAGAAATGCATATTTGGAACACCGTTTGAGATACTATTGGGCCACATAGTATGCAAACAAGGTTTATTAGTAGATCCTGCAAAGATCGCAGTAATTGTTAACTTACCATCACCAAAAACAGTCTGTCAACTAAGAGTGACGTTTGGACACACAGGATACTATAGGAAATAATAATATTGGTACGTGCATATTACTGCACCAATGGAAAATTTGTTAAGAAAGGATACAAATTTTTAGTGGTATGACGAATGTCAACACGGTCTGAATACCCTGAAGGAAAAGATGGTCACCGCACCAATATTATTATTTCCAGACTGGAAAATGACATTCCACGTACATGTGGATGCATCATCCATACCACTTGGAACTATCTAGGTGCAGCCAGGAGCAGGAGACTTAGATCACCCGATAGCATTGTTAGAAAAACAGGACCGTGTTGA
>CBVK0103761852.1:0-13372 GCA_900067695.1 Picea abies
CTATTGTGTGGCGATGCAAGACATACAAATGGAAGTCCAGGAATGGCCTGACGAGTGGAAAGTGCCAGCAATTTCAAAGGCAATGCCCAAAGTACAAACTAGGATGCAGGACACAAGGTCCAGTGGGAGAAACTAGCCCATTTCAAAAGAAAAGAAGGACGTGGAAGAAACCACGAGGCAGTTCTACAGAAGGTCCACCATGCACATATCAAACACCAAGAGATACAATAGAACAGGTGCATGTGGAAGCAGAAAGGACAGAGACACATGAAATACCTATGGAAGAAGAAATTGGGCAGGAGACATGAATGGATACATAGATGCTAGAGAAATTTGAACCATTAAATTCCCAAAGGAAGAGGACAGGTGAGAAAGAAAGCGGATCCAGGAAGAAGGTGAAGGCCCATATAAAACCACCTCACACATCACTGACATAAGATGATGTTGAACTAGTAGCCACAATAGTCGAAGATCAATTATCAAAGGTGTGGGAGGATGACGAGAAGCATGGGGCTTCAATTTTGGAATAGGTTTAGGAAGTGAAATATGCATTGGAGCAGTTGAGGATCAAGGCAAAGTAGCCACAAAAACACACAACAATGAAGACTAGGTAAGGATTCCTAGAAAGGGAAACAATTTGTATCATGACACAGGGGAGTGAAAAATTCATTATAACTCCTGATATTTTGTATATGGATGAGGAGGCATCACATAGCCCCTAAAGGAGATAGATGCATTAGACTTGGCATTTCTCAATATCATGAAAAAGGATTTATACAAATTACAAATTAGTGTCGCATAAGAAATTCAGTCCAGGGAAAGGTTTGATGCGATGAACTTACAAATAGCACAGAAAGAGAACATCACACTGAAGGAAGTAATAAACCAAGAAGGGAAGGAAAATAATATTGTGCAACAAAAGGTAAGGGATATGGAAAACAAATAAGCATAGTATTTCAAACCATCCTAGACAGCACAGACTTATAGGGAGTATATTTTGAAGAGAAGATGAGAAAAACAACGTAAGCCTTGGAGCAGTACAAGGACCCGATAAAGGAGTTGGAGGAGCGAGTAATACCCACTACTCCTCTAGAAGTAAGAGCACAGCGAGATCAAGATGCAACATAATTTGGGGAGAATATAGAATAGACCATACATAGGATGACAGAGTTGTTGGAAAAAAGTGGTGAATAGAATAGACCATACATAGGATGACAGAGTTGTTGGAAAAAAGTGGTGAGTTGTGGACACATCTATTAGAAGATGGAAACTTGCAAGAGGTACAAGGAAGGGAAGATAAAGTGCACATAGTAATGAAATATTTAAAACAATGATATAAGACAATTCCACTGCCCAAGAAAATAAATACTGTGGTAGATATAAAGAGTCTACAAGCAACATAGAAAGCATTGGAGGCACAAAAAAGTGCAAGACAAGCTCAATTGGAGACTCTGCAGGAAAAGGTAGAGCAATTGTTCATGGAGATTGATGTAGAAAAATAAAGGGTAGAGTAGATAGGCTTGGAGGGAGGAGAAACATTGAGACCTCCAGTCACCATGCATATGGTAGAAGCCATGGCAGAGAGGAGAAATTAGGCTCAAGAGAAATGCCAACATATAACAGAGTTGTATGAAGCCCTAGCACATGCAATGAAAGATGCAGGAGTCGATGAGTGACTAGGGACGAGCCACGATTTCAGTGTTGGGGTCCTATTGGCATAGGCCAATTTTGAGAAAGATTAAGAAAATGCTAGAAAGTGAGGAGCATGCCAGAATTGGAAGAAAAGCAGCGTTAGAAATAGAGGAAAACCCGCACAGAGAAAATAAATTACAAAGTGTACAAACTGTTGCAGAGAATTTGGAAAGTGGACAAGCGCTGACTTGGAAAATGGTTGGATCATGGACCAGCCGATATTAATTCAAGGGGAAAGTGGAAAAACCTAACCCACTTAGGGTTATGTTTTTTGTGAGGGATTTTTCCCATTTTTATATATAAGTAGAATGTATTAGGGTTGTTGTAGGGTTAGAGAGGGAGATAGAGAGAGTCTGTGTGATAGAGATTTAACTATTAGAGAGGAAGTCCTAAGTTTTGTATGTCACGAATGAAGACATGAGTCTTTTTATCTTAAACTTCAAACCCTTGTGGTTGTTCTATATACACTTCTTGTTCAATAACACCATTCAATAAGGTTGTTTCAACATCCATCTAGTGTAACTTCCACTTCATCTTGGCTGCAAGAGCTATGATTGTTCTAATAGTAACTTCCACTTCATCTTGGCTGCAAGAGCTATGATTGTTCTAATAGAAGTGTATCTGGCTACAAGGGATACCTTTAGTCTCTACCATGGGGGCCTCCTTCCCTAAATCCTTGCTCGAAAATAAATCACTAACGGGAAGCATAGAATTAATGATTAAACATGATTAATAGACTTATCGATTCCATCGTCTCTATCCAGACCTGGAGTAGGCAGGGTGTCATACCATTTTGCATCATCATATAATGTTGTTGCATGTTTTATATGCGACTCCACATCGCTATCCTCTGCATCCCATATAGGCGACTCTTTCAATTTGATACCAGTGCACTGGTACCTCATATGCTTGGCTTCCTTACAAACTGTGTACATGAAAGGTACCGCCAAGTAATCCAGACATTGTTGTATCACCTACCCCTCCAAACAATTTCTATTTTGGATAGGAGTCCACCATTTATATCAACTTCCACTAGTATTTTACCCATCCTCCTAACCAAACTTGACAAAAGCTATGAATCAATGTGCAGGAACTTTCCAATGGCATTTCCAGTCTCCTTAAAAGCCTCCAAACTCCAAAGAGCTAATGGGCAAGGAGGTAACAAGACCCACACGTGTCTAAAATGGATGCGTTCCTTATCCAGGTTCAATTCACAATGTCATCTCTTTAGCATTAATATGTCTTAGTTCACCACTCATACCAATTTTAGAACCAACTCCGCATCCTCTGATTTTTTGGACAAAAAGGAGTACCAGCCTCTGGTCAGAATGTAAACCACCAACAAATAATGCAATACTGGACCCCATTTCTTAGCTACCCAGTCATTTATATATCGTGTATAGTAGATGAATCTACCAACCAACCCTCTAGAAGGAATTGCTTCTGCTTCCAACATTCCTATATCCCGGTCGAGGGTTAAAGTGGGCTTTTCCTTTTTTACCCTCCATGCTTTAGGACCTGTTCACACTTTTATCTCCTCATTGATGTTATTCACAACTATTTTTAAACCTACTAAGTCTGATGCCTTCGCTCCCAATGCTGTCAACACCACTCTATTGTTGCCTCCTAGAGCGTCTCGGCTAGTTTTGTCCCCCTTTATCTCTACCACTTCCTTCCCAGTAAGGGATACACCAAACCTGTCAACCCTTCTCCTCCTATCACTATAGCCCAAAAATAAATTCTCCTTTCTCTTCTTTGTAAGGAAAAGAGTTGATTCAGAATCTTCTCTACCTTACAAACTGGCTCTATCTCCAAAGCCTTTGCAAAATTGATTGTCATTATGGAGGACTTTATTGCACACACTTTCCCACCCTTTTTCGCTTCTCGAGTGAAAAGGTCATTTATGCACTCAATCACTTATTTAACTTTGTTCTCATTCAAACAGATGCCACCTATCCCATGCAACACACAATCGCAGCTCATCCCCTCCCTTAAACACCCTCACGCCATCTGGTTAACAATGAGTCACGATACTTTCTGAGCTCATGCCATCTGGTTAACAATGAGTCACGATACTTTCTGAGCTCATCTTTGTAGTCCTCGTCTGATCTAAACAGGTTTCCCTGGCTCCACCATAGATCCTCTTCTAGGCCACCAGCAGGGATCGCAACACCTACCTCCATAAACCCTAGGGGTTTACATGTCAATCCATACAATCAATGACCCTTGTCTAACCCATTCCCTCCTACCTGCAGCCAGTCTATCTAGTCAATAGATCCAAGCCACACATATCTATTGAACTCTAAATGCACAGATCCCCATTCTTTGATCTCGGCTCAGCTCCTTTTCCCAAAGGTCTAGCTTTTCCAATCTTCCACCAATTTAAATTTAAATAAAACTAAGTTATCAAAACGAAACTAAGTTATCAAAACAAAACAAATTCATATTTAAAATTTTAATAATAAAATTATCATAATAAAACAAAACAAATTCATATTTAAAATTTTAATAATAAAATTATCATAATATTTATAAAAAAATCAATATTCAAATGAATATTTGTGGGAATTCCAATTTGGAGATATTAATTTTTACTAATTGAAATTAATATTGTAAATATGGCTACTCACAATTTTTTTTGAAAATAAAATAAGATAATCTTATTGTTATTAATGTGACACAACAATAATTCAAGAAAATCTAAATACATTAAGATAGTGACATAAGTTTGACCACTTTGACTTCCTCATACACCTTTGATCCCATATGATTAATACTTAACTCTTAACTCATACCTATAATGATTAATATTACACTATTAACATTATACTATTGATAAGAGAAACAATATCTTTACCTTGGGATTTTAATATTAATATTCAATTATTAATACTTTATATTATTTATATATTATATTATATGTCGATGAGTATTTCTTTACATCTGTGAGAATTTCTACCCGATGTTGCTAACTAGAGAAACATCAACACTCGCTCTCAACGTGGGGAGATATTCTGCATCACGCCAAGATTTCCTATAAAGTATCCAAACTTTTGTCTTAGACAGAGACTTGGTGAGAATTTTGACAATTTTCTTATCTCTGGATATGTACTGGAGCTTTACTGCTCCCTTTTGTACCGTGTCTCGAATGAAGTAATATTTGATCTCAATGTGCTCATGATCAAATAGTCCCACAAGAACATTTTGGAGCCAAGATCCTTTATCCCGAACTCTGAGGTCAACTCCCTCTTATACTTGTCAATGAGCCTTTTTAATGTAATCATTTTTGGCATGTGACCACGCCCTGTAATTAGGCAAATCATGACCAAAGAGTATGTGGTTTCTTTTTTTGCATAAGCTCCTCACAACCATGAACTTATAATTGCAAAAATATAATAAAATAAATATGAAGTATATCTAATAGATATGGCACTCAACTCTCGATTCTCTGGCAAGTGTAAGCTCTCAAACCATGTTAAATTTTTTTATTTTCATATCTAATAGTTATTTCCTTATGATTCAAAACAAAACTTCATCATGCCACATGTATCATACAACAACTACACACTGAAAATTTCAAGTTGACTTGGTGAACTTATTGATTGGTTGTTGTAAGTAAATATATTATATATGAGATGATGTATTACATTTGAGGGCCTCGATATATATACTTGGGTGAAGTGCCCCTTCACTTAATGGACATGTGTTTTCATTATTGATTTATTATTAATTATATATTATATTATAATAATAATTATAATATAATATTTATATATTATATTACAAATATATTATTTATATATTATATATTATGTTGATAATTATTAACTCACATCTGGAAGAATGTCTACCAAATGTTTCTAACTAGAGAAACATCAACAATATATTCATATTTTTATGTAAAGGGAACTTGATAGATATGTAATTGATGGTGTCAAACCTAATCAAAATTTACTTCGTCAAAAAGACACCTTATAAAAATGCAATAGGGAGAGAGTAAAAGTCGAGAAGGAGAGGTTCCAAAATTGGTCTCATTGCATGTAATGGTTCTTCTTAATGGAATCCTTCTTCTCCAATTCTCTCTCTTTCTGATAATTTTGTGGTGTATTTGTTTCATGTATTTTCATCAATGTTCTTGAGATTAATTTAATGGAATATTTTTATGTTTTCTCTCTTCTTATCTTGGAATATAATCCTTCTAGATATTATACCTTGATATCTGGATCATTGTGATATAGATGCAACCATCCAGAGGTATCATGGTCACAAGAGTTGAGAACTATGGTTAGTGCTACAAATGGAATTTGACTAAGGTAATCAATGACTTGATTAGTGCTACCATGATTATATTTAATGTTTAGGTGGAACTGTTCAGGAAGGTAGATCTCTTCTGGTGGTGGTGATTTTGTAAATTCCCATGCATTTTCATGAATTACATGGGCTTGTGATCAGTGTGGACGATGGTATCCTTCCCAAGAATGTAACACTTACATTTCCATCAGTCTTGTACACTAGAGTACATATCCTTATCATAGGTGGGGTACTTGGCGATGGAATCTTAGAATATCTCACTATGGTAGGCCATTGAATGACCATGTTGAGTGAGGACTATTCCAACTCCATATTCCAAAACACCTATCTCAATCTCAAATTTTTGTTTCAAATATGGTAAGGTGACAATGGGTGTTGAAAATAAGTAATGTTCAAATAATCAAATTATTTTTGTTGTGACTTGGAAAAAACAAATGTGGAAATTCACGTGGACAATGCATCACCATGGGAAACCAAATCAAGGTTCGTGTCATCCATGTGATGGTACAATTTCTTGAACAGAGTGGGTGCATTCACAGTGTTGATTTGTACTCACATCCCATCGGTCACAGAGATGACATTGAAAATTCAAGTTAACCTAACTTGATGATTACTCCACCACTTAAGATAATCCCTATTCACACATAAATCAATTTAGATTAAAGGATGGGAGGAGGATATTTAATGAAGTTTAGACTATTCATTACACACAAGATATATGTTGTAGAGTTATGTTGCACAATTTTGAATCAAAGCAACCATTTCCCACTCCCAATTTCATCCATCAATCGCTTGAGTTGTCAAAGGAATTGAGTGTATTTCTAGTCGAGAGCTCAGTTCATTGGTTCATATCATCACTTGTACCAGAGAGGAGAAGAGAGTTTGTGTTGGGAAGGAAAAGGACCCTCCCAAGGAGAAAGGAGAGAGACCATTTGTACTTTGACTGCCTCTGTAGTGTTCTCAATAGAATATCTAGTTGATTGGTAACAATTCCCTATGTTTTCATTTTTTCTCTATATTTACTTCTTATGAATTTATTCATGAACTTGTTTTCATTTGTTTATCATGCATATTCAATTGTTAATCGACCTATTGTGTCCCTAACGTCTTACAGTGAAATTTAAACTATTATTTATGCACACCTGTGATCTATTCATCCTGAAATAGATTGGTGACTCCATCTGGGCTCTATACTTCAATTCTCCCTTTTTGGGTGGATAGAACCCTCTTTCTCACCTCTCTAGTTTTGTAGGTCATCCAACCAGGTTTTTTAGACGTCTACTTTGGACATTTAGGTCCTCAACACTATGAAAACCACCAAGTTCTATATTTTACATTGTTTTACAGGATCCACATGACTTTCACAGATGCAGTTGCATTAAGGTGAATCATTGGATTTGTAACTCTTTTCATGTTCTACATTTTTATCATTGGTTAGAACAAAATTTGTTCATAAACCTGTGATAATTTACTTTTCTTTTAGGTTAAGGGCGTCCCTCATTCCCCTTCCCTTATTGGGGTTTAGTCTTTAATTTCTTACACTTTGTAAAGTTGTATATCTCTTATTTTGAGTTCATTCTTGCAAGGTTAATTAGATTATATATTTTAATTAGGGTGGATAAAATGAAACATCATTTGGATTATTGTACCATATGGATGGCTAGTTAGGCAGTGGAATTCTTAGTTAGAGTTATTTCAACAGTTAGTTTCTGTTTCGTTTTCTTTTTTAAACCAAGAACACTTCTTACGCACATATTATTAGCCTCTTCACCTCACACTCCATCGAGTTATCTTTGTAAATCAAAATGGGTTGCATAAATCATTTTTTCATCTCCCTTGTGTCTAACAAACATAGGACATAAATCATAATACAAAGTAAGCATCACATACATGCGCACATCTTGTATTTTGGTTTCCATGCCTTTTCAATTTGCAAATCACATCAATAATTAGGTGAGGACACAACCATCTCGACACCTCATAGTTTTCGTTATAGGATAGGAGATAAATTTTTGTAAGGACCGAAAATGTCCACATCATCATGCAATATGGGATAGTTTCATTTTTGCAAGAAAACACTTAGGTAGTTTAAAATATTGGTAAGCACCCCACATGTCCACATATTTTACAACCTAGGGATCATATTTCCAATTTCCCAAGGATGGTACAAATTTTGTGGTTGCAGTAAATAGTAAAGGACCCCATACCATCCACATGTTGCAAACATAACCACTTATTTTTTGTCACCTACACTTCTTTCACACATCCACATGTGTCCACAAGTTCATTTGAGTCTTATTATGCTCTTCTCACTATCCATATAAGAAATCATGGAGAATCAGAAGAGACTTACGTGTACTGAATAGACCCTATTTCACACCCTTAAGCAATGGATTTGGTTCGTGACCCCAATCTCAAAAAAAAGAAAAAACACAACCCTAATAACTCACTAAAACCCTCCATGAGAGGTCACAAAATAATATTTTAGTCCAAGTTTGTATTTTTGGGGTTGACTATTTAGGGAACATTAAATCCTCCAATTCAAGTGTTCATATTCCATAAGATAGGGAGATACCTGTGAAGGGGTGAGTACCAAGGTCTGGTTTTTCCATGAATACCTTCTTAAGACACCCAACTCTTCTGAGGTCACATGGCCTATGACCAATTTCTTAGGATGAGAGTCCCCTCTTGGACTTGAATGAGGTAACTTAGTGTCCAAAAACTAGGATTATCTACAGAGATGGTGGTTGTGGGTTGAAAATGCACCTAAACCATATTTTGTGTGGATATTGGGAAATATCACCAGTTCTTTCGGGATATTCCCCCTTTACCTCTCATTATAAGTGATTTTCCATACCTTCACTAGTTCTCGATCAATGGCTTCATACCTCACCATCGAGTTGTTGATTTTTGTAGCTTTGGGAGGTATTCTCAGTAGAGGCCAAGGTGCTAGGCATATGAAAATTTTATTTGGCACTAATTTTGATTTTTGTTTTAGTGAAATCGACCTAGAAATGAGGCTAGGACCTCATGGGGAAGTTGATGGGATTTGTGGGTTTGTGTGGGGGTGCCACACCCACAAAGAGGAATAAAATATTCTAATTAATTGTTGAGTTTAGGAAGGGATCCTAACCTCACTCATTGGAATCCTATATAAACGAAAGATGTCATTATGACATTGTGTCATAGTGGAAGAATGGAGTTAGCATATGTGAGTTTGCACTTTTGCTAGGAGGCTTGGTGATTTCAGCAAAGGGAAATTATACAAGGGTGGAAAATATGGAATAAGGTTAAGGACTTTATATTTTATGTTCTTGGAATGGAAAGGAACACCTTACGCGTGGGAGAGGGAGACAACCTCAGAAGGAATATATTCTATGAAGTGGAGTGAGTCCTACAAAGTGTCTGTATATTTTTTTGCATGTATGTGGGTTACAGTGGAAACAATCGTGTATGTACGTGGGTTGTTGTAGGAACAACCACATACATATGTACAATATATTCTGGGTAGGGAAAGGTCCATACAGGTTGATGACAAGTGACCTCGGTAGGTTGTACAGATGGTTTTCCACAGATTTGTCGGAAAAGAATATTTCCAGGATAATGTTGAGGTTCATTTTTCTGATTTGTATGGTTATTAGAGAAGAATATTGTTCCTGGTTTTGGTGACTTTGGAGGACAAGGTTGTCCTCTTATTTTGGAGATATTGTATTGGCTATGAGGGATATCTTTTCCCTCGATATTTATAATGATAACAAGATTACAAAACTGAAATTGTGTTTCATATATTTGATTATTCATCTTTGATATTTTGTGTTTATGATGCATATGTTTTCAATCAATAATATTCAGTGTAGAATTGTTTAGTACTAAAATCTAGGAATTATTGTTGGTTCACTAGGAAGCAATTTCTAAGATCTGAAAATTAGTTACATAGAGTTGAATTTGAAAATTGACATGGTAACAGAGCTTGGGATTTGAAGAGAAGGGGATCATATTGAGACACTTTGTTGGATACAACACTGGAAGAGTGTTGTACTTGTTCTTGTTCTTGTTCATGTTCCGAGAAGGTCAAGATGGGTAATATATTGAATCTTAAGGATAGGTTGGAAGGGGAAACTAATTTCCAAGCTTGGAAGGTGAGGGTTCTTCTTCTATTGGAAGAGAATGATCTTAAGGAGTAAGTTGAGGATATGGTTCCTAGCCTTACTGATCTAGTAGATTTGGCATTTCAAAAGAAGAGGGAAGTGAAGGCCAAGAGAGTATTGCTAGAGTCTGTGAAGGACCACTTGATTCCTTACATTACCGAGAAATAATTTTCCAAGGATATGTATGATGATTTGGTGGGTCTATACCAAAACAAGAATATCGATAGGATGCCACACTTGAAGCATCATATTCATATTGTCAGGATGACCGATGAAGTCACAATTGTCAGTTACATTATGAATATTACTCAGATCTGAGATCATCTCATAGCCATTGGTGAGATAGTGCATGATGTTGAGTTGGTGAATGTATCATTGAGAGGTCTTCCCAAGTCTTGGGAACCATTTGTGCAAGGGATCTGTGCATGAGACAAGTTACCATACTTTGACAGATTATGGACAAATTGTATTTAGGAGGAGACACGATTAGCATCCAACAATGATATGGATGGTATGGTGAAGAGTAGTAGTTATGAGAACCAGGACCTTACAATTAACACATGAAAGGGAAGAAGAGGTTCTCTAGAAAGAAGAGGTTTGTTAGGGAGAAGATCTTCTCCCGAGAGAGAATCATCTCTAGAGTCAAGATGGAAGAAGGATCTTAGTAAGATTATATGTTATGAGTGCCATGAATTTGGTCATTATGCTTCATAGTGTCCACACCAGAGGGGAAGAGGAAGAAGGAAGCAAGAATCAACAACATAGGTTGATGAGGTTGTAGAGAGGTTCTAGAGGGATATCCTATTGGTATCTGACCTTTCAGGGACTGTCTCCAATAGGGAGAGATGGTTGGTGGATAGTGGAGCATCTTTCCATATGATAGGTGCATGAGAGTTTTTTGACACTCTCGTAGAGACTGGCTCAGACTTATGTATGGATATTGGTATGGGAGCCAAGCATTTAGTATGAGGATCTGGTACAACATCGTTTTGATTGGAGTCAAGAGAGATATTGAGGGTCTGAAATGTGTTATGGGTGCCATAAATCAGAAGGAGTGTACTCTTAGTTTCATAGATTGAGAGGAAGGAATATCATTTATTTTTTATAGATGGATAGATATTGTTTGTGCCTAGACATTCTATCTTCATATCAACAATAGTTTTTGGAGTTAGAGAGGGAAACCTATATAGGCTAAGAGACCATCCTATGATTTTTGTGGCCAGCATGAGTAGAGAAAGATGGGGAGGCGTAGGTGGCTCCATAAGTGTTGAGGAAGGTGATCCCACCAATGGTATAGGCTCAAAGGGAGCCATAGTTCAAAGGGATTTATCCCTTAGGATCCAATATGTTAGGGATGTAACCCCTCACATAGGTAGAATAATATATTTCGATGCAATAAAGGTCAATATTAATAAGGCCTAGCAATAAGGAAGAATAAGTCCAATGTAACAAGACCTACTAGAAGTTTCTACTTCTAGAAAGATATTCCTCTAGATGGTTATTTTGATAGACATACTTATTATAAATAGGAGTAGAGGGTATCATAACTTTTTTCTTGGATATTATTCTAATAGAGCTCTACTCTGCTGGAGGTTTCCCCCTTGAAGAGGCAAGTGAACATTTTTGATAGACATATTTAGTATAAATAGGATTCGAGGGTATGCGAACTTTTCCCTTGGATATTATTCTAATAGAGCTCTACTCTGCTGGAGGTTTCCCCCTTGAAGAGGCAAGTGAACATTGCTCTCAACAATCAGAGTGCTCTTTCTAGTGTTATTCCGATATCATTTTGGTATTATTGTGGTGTTTCTCTTTTTATATTGTTGTTCATCTACAATTTCTAGCTATTTATTTATGTTCTGCATACTTTGTTATATGTGGAATATTACAAGTGGTATTAGAGTACCTTCCTCACCAGAAAATTGTGGGTTAATTTTTTTCAGGGTAGAGACGTATTCCGACATCTTTAAGCTACAGATTTTTGTTGTTACATGCATAAACCCACAGTCGGGGATTCATACATGTAGTAAATATAAGTGGTACTTAAGTTCACATATGTTGCCCACCCTTGTAACCCTTGTTGGAACCCCTTCAAGTGGTAGTGCATTAGACAACACCTGTATATATATCGGTCTAGATCTCCTTAATCCCTCCATAGATAAACCAATCGGTCTCTTGAATGCTATAGTTCCACTGAGAACAAAACTCGAGAAGATAATATCTAGTACCTAGGTAGTCGAGTAGTACGGATAAGGGAACGATATAGCCTCTTTAGTTGATTCCTTGAGATATTGGGCCGAGTACTATTGTTGGACCCCACATGTATATCAGAGAGCTATAGCACATGGAAAACCATTTTCTATAGAACCCTTGAATACCTAACCATTGGGATGGAAACAAAAACAAAACAGACAAGATCTATTGTGGCGCAACTGTGTCTCCTACATTCAAGTTGTGAAATTACTACACATTTTTTCCTATTAGGCATTTGGGCATTTCATCACTGCAGTATTCTTCAGATCGGAGTATAGCTTCATAGGAGTAAAAAAAAAATTCTATATCTTGTTGGAACCATTAGTTGAGACCTGTTCCATTGTATTTCTCTCTTCACCCTTATCACAATCATACATATCATTTTTCAGTAAAAAAAAAATCTTGTGGACCCGACCTCCTTCCAACACCCTTATTTGGGATTTACCCCATTAGATTCAACTCCTCACCTTGATCGTTGTGATACACTTCACCCATAACCCATTTTGTGTGTGGTCCCACCCACCCCTTTTCATGTTCCCTCATCATATTGGCCCATACCCATAGCCAATACTTGGAAGCTCACTTCACTACCTTGCACTCTACTTTCACAAAACCCCAACAAGAAGTGCAACAACTCAGTGCCAATATTTACACCATCAATCAAAAGATGCATTCCTCCATCGCCACCTCAATTGGGGAACTCAAACAAGAGATCAAAGAATACATTACTACCCAGCTTGAATCTGTCACTATGATGATTTGTGCCAAGTTGCATATCCCTAAAGTTATTCCCTTATCTGAACCACCTTTGCATACCAAAGGTGAAACTTCCTCTCATTCCCAGAATTTTTAGCCCCATCACTTTCAGTGTGACCTACGCCTTCCACGTGTGGATGTGACCAAATTTGATGGATCAGATCCCACTGGTTGGGTAACTCAAATGGAACATTATTTCTCTTTGTATGGCA
>CBVK0103761880.1:0-10188 GCA_900067695.1 Picea abies
AAGATGTACGATGCCCTAACGAATCTCTTTTCAGTCAGAAACATTGGACAAGTTATGAGTCTGAAGAATGAGCTCCGTGACATGAAGATGAATGATGACGACAACATAACATCATACTTTGTAAGGATCTCCCAATTGAGAGATCAACTACAAGCTATTGAAGAGATCACTTCAGAAAAGGAATTGATGAACATAGTACTCAATGGTCTTCCCAAGACATGGGATGCATTTGCTGCAAGCATGAACACAAGGAAGGAGTACCCGACATTTGAAGAACTTTGGACTTGCTGTGATCAAGAAGAATCAAGGATCAATGCAAAAGAGAAACCCCAAAACAAGTACGATGATCAAGCCTTCACAACAAGATTCAAGAACTTCAGGGACAAAAGAAAGTTCGATTCAAGAAGGAAGCCAAAACAAAGAAAATACATTTCAGAAATACAGTGCTTCAACTGTCAAAAGTACGGTCACTATAGGAATCGGTGTCTCGAGCCAAAGAAAAGGAAGGAGAAATACGAAGCATTGATTGCCGAAGAAAAGGAACCTACAAAGAAGACTAAGCAGGATGGAAGAGACTTCTTCTACTAAAAGGTAACAACATTCTTCTTATTTCTTGTACATATCTTGTTTGCATTGTCTCTATACATATCTTGTATATCTATCTCTTAGAAAGATAAAATGTTCCAAGAAGAACTATATCCATGGAAGAACAACAAAATAAGGATTACTATACAAGAAAAGATGAAATATATCTATTACAAGATAAGCCGAAATCATAATCAATCTTGAAGAGACTTAGAAGAAGCAAAGACATAAAGAAGTCAACAATCGAGAAGAAATTGGAAAAAGACTTATGAAATTTTGTAGAAGACAACAAGACGGAAGCGTGGACTCTATTATACATTGCAGAAGACAATAAGGATGCAGATGGAAGCATGGACTCTGTCAGACGGAGGGAGTCGATTATATGCACTCTTACATGAAGCAAGGGTTAGGAGGGAGCTAATCCTATGATCCATTGAAGATGAAAAAATATATATCCATGGTAGTAGCCATGAAAAGATAGTATGTGTTCAACTCAACTGCAGAAGAAGACCTCTTCGAAGAGAAGCCTTAAAGAAATCCTGGTTGTCCATCCAAATCCGTGATCCTATGATGAAAGGAAGAAGTGAAATTTCTAGGGCATGGAATCTATAAGAAACTCCATGGACCCAAAGGTAAAAGAAACACATGAGGATTCCAAGAAAGAAAGAGGAACCAGAACAACCAATCATTGTATCAAGAATCACAAGATTACCAACCTGATATGAACTCACTAAAAGCAATCAAGCAGAAGAACTGAAAGTCGTGATGAAGAACAATGTATGACTTATGAATGAAAGCATTGCAAGATCTAGAACCAGAGGTTCTCCTATATGGAGGGAAAAGACTATGATGATTACTTGTTCCAGTACACTAGACATATCATTGCATGAGTCATTATATCATCCACAACATCCATGAGTTGGAATTCTACATCAGATAATTGCAAAGAATGTTCTCCAGAGAAATTGAATAAAGAGCGTATGAAGAGCAATCTCAAGACTTTGAGGCATACCATAAAGAGACTCCTGTATGCAGATAAGAAGAAGACAACTTGGTGGAGAACCTCCAGTGCATAGCAGAAGCGTGGTGAAGATTTCCTATAACATCAAGATGTCTACTTAGTAGATCATATCTCATAATGACAGAAGAAGTGCCACATGGATATGTTCCAAGTTCTCCAACTATGATATACTCTATCATCCAGATCTACATGAAGCCTTCACAATGTTCCAGACTAAAGTACAAGTATTACATTATCCATGATGAAGTCCATAAAAGAGAAAGTGGTTCTCCAATATATATCCCCACTGATGAGCAGACATCAGATATTTTGACAAAACCTCTATCCAGAATCAAGTTTGCATATTTCCGAGAGAAGATAAGGATCATGGAAATAACTCCCTTAGCTGAAATGGAAGATTCTCCAAGCTAGAAGAAGGTACGGAAAATATTCTTGAAAAACATTTATTTTTGTGATTTGAATAAATCTCCAATTAGGAGGGAGCACTGAAAATATTATTTATCTTTGTAATTGAAAAATAGTCCAGATTGGATAGATGCTTTCCTGTTTGGAAAGTGGATTGATATTTCTGATGGACAGTGACTTCCCATTGTAGTTAACATGGGAGGTAGACTGATTGCTGATGTATCATAGACAACGAATTTCCATTATGGTTAACATGGAGAGTGTTCTAGGACAATCATTCTTCTTGGTAGTCACTCTGAGTAGTGGTCAAGTAGAATGGTCCGCCTCATCGGGCAATCATTCTTTCAAAGTTCACAATTGTGAGCAGTTTCAAAGAATGGTCAGTTTTGGAGGTTGATGCAGGACAAACATTCCTTAGGGCAGTCTCATTCTCTCCAAGTTACACTTTGTTTAGTGTCGGAGGAATGGTCTAGGGTGGGGAATGGTCCGGACAGTTATTTTAGGGCAGACTCATTCTCTCCAGGTTACACTTTGTTTAGTGTCGGAGGAGTGACCTAGGGTGGGGAATAGTCCAGGCTCAACAATCAGCGACAACCATTCCTTAGGGTTTATACATTCTCTCCAGGGTGCACTTTAATTAGTGTAGGAGGAATGGGTTAGGGCAGATATTCTTTCAGATCTCACAAACGTGAGTGAAAGATTGGCCCAGAGGATTCAATTTATCTTTAACAATATTTTTCTATGCAGGATGGCATCAGATGATTGTTATGGAGACTACCTGTCTCCAGACGGTAGAGATATACTATTATGGTGGATATGTTCCACTGTTCATGAGGCATATATTCTTTCAGATCCCACAGATGTGAGTGAAAGATTGGCCCAGACAAATCAATTTATATCATAACATTTTTTCTATGCAGGATGCTCTCAGATGTTTGTTATGAAGACTGTATGACAGTAGATGAGGACTACTGTGGTGAATATGTTTCATTGTTCGCAACCATACGTTGTTGATCAAGTATTTGTGTGTTACCTGATGTGGTAGTGAACCACTGGATTGTAGTTATGTACTACTGTGAATAGACACAGTTGTGCTCTATCCTTGTTCTAATTGCCTTGAAGACTATCAGGAGTTTATTGGAGATAATGATCATTCAGATGGATGATGAACAAAGATTTTCCAGATGGAAAATAGTTCATAACTTTTACTCCTCTTGTATCACTCTATGGTGAGAGTGACTTATCCAACATCATATCTAATTACTCAGATAAAGTATGGTTTCGAGAGTTGATGTAGCTGATGGTGATGGTGATGCTCATGATCTAGTCATGAAATAGTCTATATGACTATATTGATGATACTGAGTAAATGGTATGTTTTTGTGCTCATGTCCATTACCTATAAATACCTCTCTAGCTAGGAGGGAGTGTTAATATTATGGTAGCTGCGGGAGGTATTTACCTCCACGTGTGAACCTGATGAGAATAGAAGACTCCGGGAAGCAAGAGAAACCCTAATGAGTTGGCTAATAACCCTAGAAGCCTTGTCGTCTCAAGAAGATAATTTATATTAGGCTATTAGCCTCCAAGAGGAGAAGTCAGCCATAAATAATAATAATATACTGAATAGACACATATCCAGAAGGAGAAGTCGACCCCAACAAAACTGGCAGGACTACTATAAATACATGGCGCCAATTCTCATTTGTAGCATCTCAGAATTGCAGTTCCCAATTTGGTGTGCACTGCGGTTGCAGTCTTGTGCGTAGGTTTGGAGGAGAGACGCTGGTGCAGTTGCAACAGCAGTACGTTTTTAGTATTGGATTGAATATCTCTTGGCTAGGGTTTGGACTATCTGATTAGCTTTTTGTGATGCACTATCCTTGGGGAAAGGTGCACTACTCTTTGTTTGGCTATCTAGCCTAGGGTTTTCTTCCGGAGGAATTCTCAGTCAAGGTTAAGGTGCTCGGAGGGAGGCTTCAACCTATGGTTGGGTGACAAAGGTATTGTCAATGGTAAAATGAGCACACCATCTTCTATATTCTAACAAGAAGAACCAAGTCCCAAGTCTATTTCTCGATGAGGGAGTTACACTCCTCTAACATATTGTTGAAATATTGTAACAACAAAGAGTGTTCTATTTGTTATTCATATGATCAATCCCCTCTTGTGGATTGATCATGTCGGGCATTGTAATTGACCAAATCCCCTTTTGCAGATTGGACAAACCCTAACTGTATTATGAAAATTAAGAAGTCGCCCCCCAGGCCTAATTAAAGTGGTTTTAACCACTAAGAAGACAATTCGGCCCTTCCTAGTGAAGAGACACCTTTCCATCACCTGCCAACTTGTATAAATAAAGGAAGCCAACACCTCATTATCTCACTCACTCATTCACTCATCAAGTGCGCAAGTTTGGTAGCTGTAGTTGGGAGAAGAAGGAAGAGAGAGGCGCGTTTCTCAATGTTGGATATTCTCTAGTGTTTTGGTTTATTGTATTGGCATTGTATTGGATATCTATATTAAGGAAGTTTTGCTGTGTTTTCTCCCCCATGAGGGTTTCCCAGGACAAATGTTGTGTATCTTGTGATTGTGTTTCTCTCAGTGATCCTACCTATGCTATTGTTATCTAGTAAATTGAAAAGAAACCTAATAATAACTCAAAACTTAACATGGTATTAGAGCTAAGCTGAAGAGAGCACCTTTCACTAGATAAGCAAAAACGTCATTGTTTCCATACAAGAAAATTAGGGCTTTTGTTGGAGAGGATTTTTTGCCTAAAAACCATCTAGAAAAGTGTGACCTACCCTAGTGAATATTTTGGCAGCTTGAGCGCACCTTTTCAGTGGACAGAGCCTCCAGAAATTCAAACCCTAGTTTTTGGTTGGTACTAGAAAACCAGAAAACCAGAAGTACCAGAAAACTACAAAACTAGAAAAACCAAGAAACCAGAACCAATACCTAAAGTACCAGTCTAGATTTCCGCAAGCTCAGTTTCAAGGGGTAAAAATTGGATTTTTAGAAATCTGATTACACCAGCTTACTCGCCTCAACTCAGTGCATCTAGCCCCTGGATTGGAATTTCAAAATTTGAAGTTTGAAAAATTAGGGTTTTCTCATAAAACCCTAAGTTACAGTTAAAGTACCAGTGCAATATAAGTTGCAGTTATAGCTGCAGTTCTAGTTGCATTTAAAGATTTTGTAAAGTGTTGGCCAACCTCAAATTTGAAACACCTATGAAGTTTTGAAGGTTTGTAACCTATCACTGCTGCTACCAGATGGTACCACCACCCTCCAATACTATCAAAGGTATGTACTTACATATGCTTTAACTATATTATTCTAAGGGGTACTTGTGTTGGAAAATGTTTAACAGGCAGCATATGCTTGCCATTGATGGCAAGTACAGCAATGAAGATGGCATGAGTACAGGAAGAATGTAATAGACGAGCACCAGAAGTATTTTGGGAAGAAGCTGCAGAGCAACCTCGATAAGATCAGAAGAGACAGTGCAGAGGATGTTTGGTATGTTTTACAGGCAGCGTAAGCTTGTCATTGATGGCAAGTACATCAATGATGATGGCTTGAGTACATCAGCGATGATCAGCAACGCAGTGATATTCAGGAAGACCAACAACACAACAATTGTCTAAACACAACAATCCTCAGTCATCAAATCGAGGATTGATCTAAACTACTGATCAGGCATGATGAAGTCCTGTAAAGTTTGAGAAGCACTACTGATCGTTGGATCCCATCCAAAATTCTCGACAGAACGAGGGCCGTCAGATCTGAATTTAGACAAGAAGAGCGCGCTGAAGAGGACGATAGATCTCAGGCGTTCGATCCAAGCGCGGGATCCGACCATCATTGGATCAAGCAGAACCTGCATGCTCTCTAAAGTACAAGGAGAAGTGGGCGTATAAAATCCCGAAAAAAAGGAGGACCGTCTATCATCAAGAAGGAAATGTGGGGATAGATCATCAATTCGCTGACTGGAGATTCAAAGGAACGATGTTCCCTAACCTCTCGAAATCGCGATATTTGAAATCGCAATTTAATCTCAGCCGTCAGATTAAGGTTGAATCTGGACTGTTGATTCCAGTCCATGTCAGAGTTTTGTGGATCAGGATTTGGAAGTGACAAGAACATTCACCATAGGAATGTCGAAATCGCGATATGTGAAATCGCGAAATGATTTGAAGCATCAGATCAAGATCAAATCTGGACCGTTGATCCAACTCCATATCCGAGTTTCGCGAATCGCGACATGGAGAGACAAGAAAACAATGAAACAAGAGTGCCGAAATCGCGATATGCAAAATCATGATTTAATTGCAGCCATTGAATCAAGATTGAATCTGGACCATTGATCCAAGTCCATTTCGGGATTTCGAGGATCGAGTGTTGGAGATGTCAAAGAGTATTAACATCAAGAATCCCGATATTGCGATATGCGAAATCGTGATGTAATTTCAACCGTCGGATCAAGATGTGATCTGGACCGTTGATCCGACTTCTTTACGAAGTTTCATGGATCGAGACTTTGAAGTGACAAAAACACTGAACATCAAGCATGTCGAAATCGAAAAATGATTTGAACCGTCAGATCAAGTGTTGATCAGGACAGTTGATCCCACACCATTTCGGGGTTTCGGGGATCGTGACTTGGAGAGGCAAGAACTCAATGCAACCAGAGTGCTAAAATCGCGATATGCGAAATCGCGATTCAATCGCAGCCGTTGAATCAAGATTAGATTTGGACCATCAAATCATAGGACATGTGGCAAGCGATCGAAATTTCGCTGAATTGGGGTCAACGGAGCATAGTGTTAAAACTCACGAAATGAGAAATCGCAAAAGCGCTTTATGCATAAGCGTGCAGTCATAGCCATTGGTCACATCGATGGAAGATGGAGATAGAAGCTAGAGGTGCTAAGCTTGGCCACAGAAATGCCGAAATGAATGCAAGATCTAATAAAGGTCATCCAATGACGCAGAAAAACCTGAAGGAGATCGGAGGGCTACTGATGCACGACACAGTGAAACTGCCAGAAACCATTGATGGCGTCTACCAGAGAATTCGAAGAGACCTTTGTGTAATTGCCAGAGGAGATGAAGAGTCTCCAAGCTTCGTCTAATGAAGGAAGACTATTCTTAGAAGGGATTGACAGATGGATGAGCGTTGAAGCCTGTAGCTGAAACAGAGAGGGTGAGCTCGATTGTAAAAGAGAAGATGAAGAGTCTCAACTGCAAGAGAGAAAAAGGAATCCCAGCATAACACCTAGTGATTATAGACACATGGGTTGAACCACCAGAGAAGCTGAAGAGTCACGATGATGATTAGGCAGAGCACTCGAGAGGTGGAGGATATCGGCGCGGTGTGAGTATGCAGAGGTATTGCACACATTGCATGCACAAGGTGCACATAAGCTATAAGTACACGGTACAGAGAAGAGATGGGGTTGCTGTTGCTGTTGGTGTTGTTGTTGAAGGTGATTCATGTGTGAAGGAGGTGAGTGTAGCAGCTGAATTGAACATAAGAGGAACTGTGCAAATGGACCTGGCGCATAGAGCATAAAAAGCAGAAGAACAGACAGCGCAAGTCATGTGCGCAGGAAGGCAATGAGGCAGACAGAGCAACGAAATGCAGCAGAACAGTGATGAGTCTGGTAAGCCATTGTTGAACATTATATCACCGTAATAAGTTTTAGTAGCAAAAATTTATATTTCAGGGTGGAAGGGAGGTGCTAGGGAGGACTGTTTCCCTCAGAGGTTTAAGTGGGTGCTTGAACATAAGGAGTTGTAGCTTCCATCTGGTTGCAGCCAGAGAAACTAGGGTGGTAGGGTGGTGTAAGGGAGAACTATTGTTCTTTGTTATACAAGTTGGTTGCCTGTTTGATTGGAAGTTGGTGCTTCCATCTAGTTGGTGCTGGAAACACTCAAGGAGTTGGTGCTTCCTTCTAGTTGGTGCTAGAGAAACCAGGGAGTTGGTGCTTCCTTCTAGTTGGTGTTAGAGAAACCAGGGAGTTGGTGCTTCCTTCTAGTGGGTGCTAGAGAAAATAGAGAGTTGGTGCTCTCAACAAGTAGTAGCTTGCAAAACTGAGGTTGTAGCCTCATTATGAGTTGGTGCTCATATGTATGATAATGTAAATAATGTAACTATTACTTATCATATAAAGAAAAAGAGGTTTTTACCCTGTATGGGTTTCCTCGGGAAATATTTGTCTCTGTGTTTCTCATATATGTGACTGATGCTGAATGTGCCATTGTTTATTTCCCTGCATTAATGTGATCATCATTCAGTGTTTCTGCAAAGAGTTTAAAAGAAGCATAATTGTTTAAGCACGATAACAACTGATTCACCCCCCCTCTCAGTTGTCCAACAACTTGCAGGAGAAATGATATCCTATCATAGATATAGAAGGATCTCAGATCCAACATACTCAGAAGACTAATGCACCCTGGGTTTGATTATCTTGATATGCATCTATTTGTTATGACATTATTTTGACCTTATGAACATCTAGGTGGTATGTTGAAATCATACTAACCATTGGTCAAAATTATCAAGGCTGATTAAAGTTGAGTTTATAGAGCTTATTCTCTAACTTAGATTGCTGTCAAGATAACATATTGTCTTAGTAGAGAAGACAAGTTGAATAAAGCACTTGTCATCTTGAGTGAAGGAGACTTGAAAGAAAAGAAACACACTCATTCTTGAGGACAAAATTCCAGGTTCCAGGTTTGATTGATTAAGTTGATAAGATTCAAAGTTGCACATGAAAAGTTAATAACTACCCCTTTACAAGTAAACACTATAGTTGAGGTAGCAGTCTTTGAAAAGTATTATACTTGGTAGCATGTAAGCATATTGAGATAAATGCTTAATGTAATCATTTACCAGATACAACTAACATCTCCTCTAGGAGAAACTTCTTTTGTTGGTTCCAGGTTACCATGGATGAATGTTTGATCACAACAATAGAAGAGTGTTGATCTCATTTCATATTGTATTTCCTACTTTTGATCTTTGTTTCAGACAGGTCACAAGTGATAACTCTAAAGGAGCTACTGTGATGATTATTCATGCTATTTCTTTATTTACTATTATCAAAAGAGTATTATTCTTGCTTTCTGTTTTGTTGACCTTGTTTCAGTTCACATGTGATAACTCTGAGGAAGCTATAGTGAAGGTTGCAGAAGGAAACAAATTAGATGAGACATGAAGCAGACTATGTACATAACCATATACATTCATGTACCAAATAAGATGAAGAAGAAGTTATCTTTTGAGATCTAGAGTATCTCATATGGATATTGATTGTAAGGAGCAAAAGGCTCCAAAGATGACCGAACATTAGAACAAGAACTCATAATAGAATTTTTCAAAGGATAATGAAGCCCCCTTGACATGAAGAAAAATTCACTTGAAGTCTGACTCAACTTTTCATATTTAGACTTGGTATTCAACACCAAGTATACCCCATAATAGATGATGAAGTCCTTGTAGACTAAGAAGAAATCGAGAGTAAGCCTGATCTCAGAAAGGATCAGATGAAGAAACAACTTCCAAGACTAGGATACATATGCCATGAGAAGACTATATTGTAGCTTCAGAAACTTCTAGGAGATATGAAATCTCATGGGAAGATTCCCTTGTTTCAGTGACATAGAAGGAAGCCAGTGAGAAAGACTAGAATATGGATTTTTCCATGAGACTAGAAGAGAAGTCAATATTGACCCAAGATTGATCTAACAAATCAAGCATGTTGCAGATGTACAAATCCTGATGTGTGTCCAAAGGATTCTCCCAGCAAGAGGGAGAAGAATATGATGAGACACTTACTCCAGTAATTGAAGAAATAGTTCCAGTATTCATGAAGACAACTAGAACAACCATGATTCATATATAGTATGAGATGCAGGGGGAGAAATACCCATATTTAAAATTGAGTGGCAGTTGGTGCAGTACATTAGTTGGGTCATGGAGACATGACCACAATAAAATATAGAGTTACCTCCATGAAAGAAGAAGAGCTACATTCAATATCAGTTTTTGAGCCACTCCTAGTTTCAGATGAAGTTGTTTCCATGATGGAGTAGAGGAGTTACTCTCTGATTTTAGCAGTCACAGTGAGAATGGAGCAACCATTCTGTAATGCCCCATATTTTGA
>CBVK0103761912.1:0-16675 GCA_900067695.1 Picea abies
GCATGTTAAGCCCTAATGTTGGCTCATTACCCCTTAATTGGGGCATATTATATTAGTAATGCTATTTTATTTATGTCGGCTTTAGGCCATTAGTTGTAATTTAGATTAGTAATGTTATTTTAATTATGTCGGATTTAGGCCATTATTTGTAATTATACCTCCTAGTATCCTATATATACCAAGGAGACATTTTCATTTTGAATCGTCTTGTACTTGAACATTTTAAGTGGGGTAAAAGGAGGGTGCCCCCTCGAAGAGGATTATTATCTGAAATTATCTCAGTTTCAAGGTGTTGAGTACTTTTCCTGAGGTTTTTCCATGCTATATTGATGTTTGGTTCTTAACACAATGTGGGGCTACATCCACCAACTTCTTATTATTCGTTATTAGTCTTAAATCATCTTACATTCCTCTAATCTTGTGCACAAAGCCATAACCAACTCCATAAAGGTCAGGATATCTGCGTGCACCTCACCAAATCCTCCTTCCCTGAATTAGATAAGGGAACAAATACTTACACATTCTATGCACACAACCTCTTACAATCACTTGCACTTATCTCTGCAAATATTAACACACTCCTTGCTAAAGTTTGGAGGTAACCAAATTAGTTATAGGGGCCCTCATGGGATTAACAATGAGTCGGTTAGATTCCCGTGAAGAGGTAATCCTCCATAAAGGTTGTGTGTTGTCCAACCCATATCTGACCGAAGGTACAAGCATAATAACCTCTACAAGTAACCTATGAGATACCTAAGTTAAGAAACTAATAGACCACTGTATAACCGATGCACAGGCAAGCAGTTGTAAGTCTAGATCATCGTATGGGTAGGGTAGCAAAGCCTCCAGGGGGTTATCCCTTCCACTAACTTCACGTGACCTCGTGATTAAATCCGGTGTGAGTGGAGCCTCCTGATATTACCAATTATACAATGGATTTCTCAACTCCCTATCTCAGACACATATGTTGATTTAATTTCCTTGGAAAAGTTTACTCACAAAATCCTATTCCAAGGCACTAAATCCTAGACTAGTTTGTGCACCCTAAAAAATAAAATCGTGACTAATCAATTTTAGTTTAAAGCATAAATTTTATTGTCCTTGATTACTCAAAAGTGTATGGAGGAAAAGATCATGATGTTATGACTCTGCAAGAAAATGAATATGAATATAATGCAAATTCTATATTTAACTTTTCAATGAATGATATGCTAATAAAAGCAGTGCAATTTTCAATTTCAACTCTGCAATTCATAAGTAAAATGCAATATTTTGCTAAATGAACTAAGCTAATGATAAAGGTTCAAAGACAAAAATGTTAACCAATGCAAAATGCCTATTTTTTTGTATTTTCAATATATTAAAGAGAAAATGCATGGACTGTAAAGAAACCTAATATATAAATTCTACTGTGTATAAATGAAATAACTTAAGAAAAATACCAAACAACCAAGAAAACAACCCAGTGTTCAAGGAAAAACAAGGATGAAAAACAAAGAGAAAGACTATGCTGAAAAATTCAACTCCCAATAGGTTTTTCGTCAACCCAGAGAAACTCAATAGGCACTACAGAGACCTAAGAAGGCTCAACAATCATCAAATCTCACCCAACAATTAATAAACCAAGCAAACAAGAAAATGGAAGTGGTATACGTCACTGTTTAGGAGAATAGGGTGTATATATGCATCCTGCAGTGAGACAATAAGAGGGTATACGTGACTGTTTGGGAAAAAGGAGTGTATATGCTTTAAAACAAGGCCAGGCAAAGGCAAGAAGGTTGAAAACTTAGACTCAGAGTGAACAAAATATGTCAAGCAGTGTTACGACAAGAAACACAAAGGAAAAAGAGAAATGCAAGAAGAAAAAGTACTTCAACCCTTAGAAGGAAGATCTCTCCCTAGTGGAGTTGCCAATTCTGTTACGAGGGAAAAACTCTTTATGGTGAAGGGTAAACCACAATAGAGAGGTGTGACTAGAAAAATCAACTCAATTCCAACATATGCTATATAAACTAATCCGCAAGATAAGAAAGAAGCCTACCTCAATCCAATGTTTGATGATGTTCCACCATTGATCACTTCACCCCAAAGCTTTATACCTACAATAAGTTCTTAATAGAGAAGAGAAAGTATATAGTGATGATATAAAGGAGTTATCACATTAGGTAGCATAATCCATTAATAAACATTACAAACATTCCCATGGATAATAATCATACATTTGCAATATACCAATAGGACAGGAAAGGAGTATTTCTATTAATAATTGATTAGCAGAAGTGACAACATTACAGAATTCCATGTTGGCACGGTTCGAAAACATGAAACCAAGTTCCTTCCAACTGGGCCTCCACCACTTCAATCCTCCACTAAAGGAAAGCTCATAGGAGAGAGTCAATGAGGTTCTCTCAAAAATAGGGAAAGAGCTTGGGGGTTGAACACTATGTTCAGACTTGAGGGACAAATGGATGCAGACTCAATATGAAGTAATTTCTCTAGAGTAACTTTTCTCTCAAAGTTGAATGCTTTCTCCTTATTTTCTATAGCTTGAAATTGTTCCTTTATAGACATCAGAATGAAACCAAAGGGCCGAGTTGGAACATTTCCATTATATGGAGGGCCAAGGGTCAAAGATCTCTTGTCGTGAAATGGAAATTTGACTTTATTTTTTTATTTTATAGCACAAATCTCAATGTACGTGGGTTGTAGTGGAGAAACCAGCATATACACATCTTGCATAACTAATAGGGAGCGTATATGTAGAAAAATGTATATTTTTATCTCTAGATTCATCAAAAAGGGATGACAAGTATGCATAGGGAAATGGAAAAAGGTCCTCAGTGCAAGATAGCAATGGTGAGGCAAATCTTGCTATAACAAGAAAACCCAGGGTTCAACACTTCAACAACACACCGACAAAACCTTAACTATCAGCCCTTTCGGCAACACCTGCAAAGCAGATGAAGTCTCACGCAAGGTAGAGGCGGGGGGGTTGCAGGACTCAAGTGTCTACAACCTAGATGGGACACATATCTATGATCACAACACTTAACAAAGCACTTATCTAACAATATGCATTAGGTTATGATTCTTATTCACATCGCAGATTAACCCTTATTATAGATCAGCGGAGTAACAATCAAGATCTAACCCTTAAAACCTCTTAACACATAGCATAAGCTCAAATATAACATTCATCATACATAAGAACTAAGAATCAATAGATCTATCTATCATACATAAATATCAGTGCACTAAGAAATTAAATACATAAGTAATATGAACAACATTATACAAAGCACATCAACATAGGATATACATGGTTCACCCCAGTGTGGGGCTATGTACACCAACTTATTCTTCTTCTTTATTAGTCTTCAAGCCTCTTACATTCCTATACTCCTTTGCACAAAGCCACATAGCCAACTCCACAAAGGATAGGAGATTTGCATCCACCTTGCCAGATCCTCCTTCCCCGAATTAGGTTAGGGCACAGAGACTTACATAGTCTACGAACACAGCCTCATACAATCACTTGCACTTAGCTCTATAAATATTAACACACTCTAGTAATGCACTAAGCCAATGACCTCTCTATTTACATAGCCTAGCTACATATTTATACATTACAAAAAGGCCTAAGCATGGGTAAACCCATGGACCGACATCCCATACCCATTACGTAAACCCTAAAATCCCTAAAAATCCTACAAAATGGGTGAGATCCCGTGATATCTTCTTCGCTTGGGTGCTCCATCTTCAACCAACCTATCAAAGTCCCAAAAATGTTCAAACATGACCAATGTTTCTTCAAAACTTGGTCAAGAGCTAGCAAGCCTCCAACACTCACATGTGACTCATCTCGAGTCACTCTGATTTGGGTAACATTGCTTTGAAGGCCTTAAACTTATCTCGAGATGGATCAACTTGTTGTTTTGCTAGATCCTCCTACTCGGTGAATTCTTGAATTACTTTCTCATTGACAGGCCCTTCCAGGTGTTGTTCAATTGTTGCAACCACTTGTTCCAACTGTGAGCCTTCTTCTTCGATCTCTTCAAAAAGAGTGCAAGCTTCATCCTACATTGGCTAGAGTCTTTGTGTAACCTTGATGAATCTACTCTGGATGGCAATGACTTGATGTTGGATTGCGCACTGATCCTGCAACCTCTTCATCTTCCCAACTATAGTAAGAAACTTCATTTGTGCTTGCATGGTGGATGCTTGTTTCTTAGCCTCCTAGAGCTATGCTTCCAATGTCCTTAGCTCCGGGTCTTCTGCAAAGTGCTCATACGTATGTGCACTTCAGTCACTTAATTGTTTACACTCTGAGGCCAATGCCCTAATTTTTTCTACTGTACTTGTGGCAGCTTCTTCCCTCTGGTTGGGCACTTCTTGCAGAGTGCTAGGTATTGCTTGGATTCTTGAAGCTATTGAATGGATTTAGTGAGCTTCCCCACTTGCATCTCCGTTGACTTTGGTTCCTCCTGTTCCAAGCCCGACACAAACCAAAGTGATTTAGTTACTACCTCTTTGATCGCAATATTCTCTGTGAGAATTTGGTCTTTCTCTTCCTATATCCTTGCATTATTCTGCTCGAACCTCACTTGAATTTCATTTTTCTCCTACTGTGAAAATAGAAGTTTCTCAAAGGCCTCCTCCTTTTCTTTCTTTAAGGCCTCTGTGGCCTACTCCTTTTCTTCTTGGGATTGATGGAATTGAACCTCGGTTGCATCTGCCAGCCTCCATAATTGGGCGGGATCATCCTCCAATTCTGTATTTTCTGATGAAGAAGGCATAGTAGGCATTATGCAGCTCGAGTGGATAGCTTGTTGTATGTCTTTGAGATCATTCTCTATTCTATCATACATTGACTCCTTCTTTGCTTCATGTCTCTACAAGATGTCTTCTGAAGCATCCTATATATCTATGATGATGAGGTCAACATCATCCACTATGAGCACATTCTTGGACTGAGGCTTGTTTGCACAGACCTTCTTTATTGTCGAAGTATTCGCCGGGGAAACCTTTCTCTTCTGCAATGCTTCTACTATGGTGAGGGGATCCTTTGGCAGTGTCACTTCTCCTTCTTCTTTCTTGTCTATTTCTTTCCCTCCTTCCTCTTGGTTCACTTCATCTTATCCTCCTCCTATAGGTGAATCAGGCCTACATTCATATGATGCACTGTCCTCCTCATCAGTTTCTATGTCTTGGAATTCTTCCTTTTTATTCTTCTTCATTGCACTGCTTTGTCCATCATACTCAGTCTGGGTGAGCAAAGGACTTCCAATGATGTTGGGGTAGGAGATTTATTCATCTTCGAATGGTACAAGGAATTCGACTGGTCATTCTTTGGTTATCACCTGTATATCCTCATCAATTAGTTTATAATAAGACTACAACTTCTCCTTACTTTCATCCCTGCACACGGTGATGTAGATGAAGTATCGGTCTACGTGGAACATCGCTAGTGGTCTGTATTGGTGTAAAGTGTTCGGTGTCATTCAAGGGAATGATTCAATGGTGTGCTTCAACTTTAGATAGTAAGCGTGGAACACCGCATTCGATTTCCACTACTTTGCCATATCACTCATGTACCACAAGGTGGAGAACCTTATGGCCAATGGCTCCGATGGTTCTACTTCTGTGAAGGCTACTCCTTATAGCATTTTCCAGGTGACAAATGCAATTAAAATTAGTAACCAAATGAAGTGAAATTCATATCCTTGGTCTTGCACTTCTCCATAGTCCTTCTCCAACTCGTTGACAAGGTAACTTGCCTAGTTCATCTGCATTCCTTTGACACACTTCCCTGCAAGGTCAACTACGAAACCTGTGACCTATGTTGGATGGTTCTTTTAGATGAACTTGCCAGCTATAATTTGGAAATCAAGGTGCAGTACACCATCTTGGATGGAGGCTACCTTGTAGCCTCGCTTCCCTTTCTCTACATCTCCATAAGATTTCTTTATACACTGGGAAAAGGAGAAATCTGACATATTCCCTGGGTATAACTGGTGAGGATCTGGTCCCTACATGCTCAATCCAATGATCAGGTGGAATAACTTTGGTCCACAATTATGCACCTATCCTACCATATATACCCTCCATGGTAGCATGACAGGAGGATTTTAACATACGCGTTAACCTCCTGATGTCAGTCGAAGTGGGGGATATTCATTACGTTCAATATCGTCAAGCTTACAATATCCTTAATCCATGATTGGGGAACTATATTGGGATTCTTCCCAGTCATCTTCATCAGGTACCTATGCAGTGCGAGCATCACATAGTTCTTCCTGTCTCCGAGGTTGAAGTCACTGATCTTCAAAGATGGGATCAGTCCCAACTGAGGTTCAACTGCGTGTATCCCCTTCGGGAGGTACGCAGTGATCAGTGTGTATTATAAATCCCATGGGACACTTTCTTGGATGACCATGCCAGCCAAAGGTGGGATGTACTCCGGCAAGACTGACAGGATCTACTTCACGTTAGCCAAATCATCGTGGTGCTTGCTTCTTTTCTTAGTCATGGTTCGGCTAGACGAATGTCCAGTCAAAGGGGATTCTTGCAATCTTCCTGTCGATGATGCCTGTATTCCTACATACATGACTTTCTCAGGCATTATTTCTATCAAAATATCTTCCATAGAATTCTCTAACGCACTATGCTCACTCGACACTCACAGTTGTAATAAAATAGATCGGGTAGGCGAACAGGCACTCGGGGTACTCAAACAGATGGTGAGGTCTATACGACATGACATGGTGTTTTATTAATTCTATGTTATCTCGTATATCTCGGTTTGAAAAAAGTGGTCCTAGCGCAATGTCTGACGGGTTAAATAAACAACATCGTAACAGATTCCTCCAACGAGTAGGAATGCCTCAATCAATATGAATCGGGTCGTTGTGGCACGGTCCCAACAGTCCAACAAAAACATTTCCATCAATAACTACTTTTCTAGCCATTCTGGAGTGTCATTCTAATGGTCAAGGTGCCTCCAACGGTCATATAGCTTTGCCATGGTGAATTTCCATTCTATGTGGTTTTTCTATTTCGACGAAGTTCAAGTTCTACAAGCCTACCTTTTGCAAAGTCTTCTCTCGGACTTCCTGTTGTTTTTCTAACTTTGATTTCTTCTTACTGAGATTTCTTTCCTTCTTTCTTGTGATCTGAGTCTATGGGTTCCTCTTTCCATTTTTACTCTAATCTTCTTTTAGCAAAGTGACTTTTCCCTACTGAGGTATTTCAAAGGGTTTGAGTGTAATACCTCTTTTCTTACTATTTCTAGGGTCGATACACTTATTTCCTACATGGACAGGTTCTTCAAGACTTCCTACGTTCTTTTAACTTTGAAAACTAATCCTCTTTCCTTTTGTTTCTTTGACTTATCCTCTTGTTCTTTTATTGATCTCTCTATTTTTATAGTCATCAAGTCCCTTAATTCTTGCTTTTTTTGTTCTGTGGCTTCCTCCTCTACTTTCCTTTGGATCTAATCTTTCTTAATCCATGTATTTCCTAATAAAAGTGCAAAAGGAGCATTGTTCTCAACAAACTTAATGACTTCGAATTCATCTTCAGTTGGTGTTCCATGAGAAATCATAGGTACATTAGTAAGCCTTCCACATAGGGTTATCGTCTTCCCTTTAAACAATCCTATCCTTCCTAATGAAGGAACCATAGTAGGATATCCTAAAATTTCCCTATGTGATTTATGGCATGATATTCACCTATGTTTCCTCATCTAGAACATATTCTATTTCAAAGTCTCCTATTCTTGTTTCTATGCACTACTTTTCCTTTAAGATCTCTGGTAAATTGGTGTCTCTTTGATCATTCAGTGTTTCTTTCAACTATAATAACATAGTCTCTGATTCTTTCTGGTGTTCTAACATATCCTTAGTCTCTTTACCTTCTTCATAGTTTTCTTGTCTCATTTTCATATTTTCAACTTTATAAATCATTCTAGGGAAATCCAAAACCTCATGAAAAACAACTTTACAACAAATACAAATAGGACATGTTCCAAGGAGCTCCTTAGAAAGATGTCTTGGTCTTATGCAGTTATAACACAGTTTCAATCCTCTCTTTCTTTTAAATGATCCCCAACCTTTCCTGTACTGCACACTGGGATCATAGTGATGGACCTACAATCTAAATTTTTTTTTTCTAGGTTCATGCATCCACTTGTTAGTCCAAAAATTCTTTCTATGCATAGGAATAACATATATTTCATTATCTCTATCAAATTTATTCAGATCAAGTCTTCTTTATTCTAGTTGTGCCCTAATTTTCACACTAGGACAAAATATATCAAACATACCTAGATTCCTACTTTCGAAGCAAAAATTTCCACTTATCTTACCTTTACCAGAGCACAAAGCTTTAAGATCTTACCTCTTTTTGTCATATCATGTTCCTTTCTTAGAACAAAGATTCATAATATTATTAGAATACTGCGCACTACAACAACAGATCTACGCACAAAGATTTCTCTTTTCTTTAGTTCCCAACAATCACAGTTTCAAGTCCCGACAATGAAATCATTTGCTGGCAGAGGGGCAGACCCAAGGTTCAACACTTCAACAACAGACCAACAAAACCCTAACTACTGTCCCTTTTGGAAACACCTATGAAGAAGATGTAGTCTCACCTGAGGTAGAGGAAGGGGGGGTTGCAGGACTCAAGTGTCTACAACCTAGCTGAGACATAGATCTTTGATCACAACACTTAACAGAGCACTTAGCTAAAATTATGCATTAGGTTATGATTCTTATTCTCATTGTAGATTAAACCTTATTATAGATCAACGCAGTAATAATTAAGATGTAACCCTTAAAACCTGATAATATTAAATCTAACATTCATCATACATAAATCACTAAGCATCCATAGATATATCTATCATACATCAAGATCAATGCACTAAGAATATAAATACATAAGTAATATGAATAAAATTACACAAAGCACATCAACACAGGATATACGTGGTTCACCCCAGTGTGGGGCTACGTCCACCAAATTATTCTTCTTATTTATTAGTCTTCAAGCCTCTTACATTCCTCTGCTCCTGTGCACAAAGCCACAGAGCCAACTCCACAAAGGACAGGAGATATGCGCGCACCTCGCCAAATCCTCCTTCCTTGAATTAGGCCAGGGCACAAAGCCTTACATAGTCTGTGCACAAAACCTTTTACAATCACTTTCACTTATCTCTACAAATCCTAACATACTCTATTCGTGCACTAAGCCAATGAACTCTATAATTACATCACCTAGCTACTTATTTATACATTACAAAAAGGCCTAAGCATGGGTAAACCCATGGGTCAACATACCATACCCGTTACATAAACCCTAAAGCCCAAAAAATATCGCAAAATGGGCGAGATCCCGTGATCTCTGATTCACCTCGGCGCTCCATCTTCGACCAACCTGTCGAAGTCCCAAAAATGGTAAAAAATGACCAATGTTTCCTCAAAACTTGGTCGAGGGCCAACACTAATTAACCAAAAATGAATTTGATTTAAAATTTGAAAGTTCTTTTCTAAGTTACTAATTTGGGAAATATTATATTTTCACGAAGTGTAGAGTGTAAAGATCAAAAGTTCAGGATTATATGTCTTTCAGCACATCGATTCCTCTAAGGGAATTAGTATAGATACTACATTATCTAGAAAATCAACATTGGAATTCAGTGATCGAGGGACAACACTAATATTAAATGCAACAAAATACTTGATTAGTTCCCAAACCTCTAACCGATAAATTTTTAAGTGACTTCAAGACAATGAATGGCATTTCTTACCTATCTTACAACGATTTTGTAATCGCCAAATACCTTTATTTTTTCTACTTTCAAGTCTATTGTCTTCCTTATGCCCTATACTAGGGGTTCATATTTGGCAGTATTGTTGGTGCAAGGAAACTCTAGTCTATAGGAAATTAATATTATTCTCATTTTTGGGTATTTTAGTATGCAACCGACACTTTTACCTTCTAAATACTTGGATCCATTGAAAAATAATGCCCACATGTTGGGATCCCCTTTTCTTATTTCAACTGTTGTCTTTAAGTTTTTATATATATTTTTTGTTTTAATGGGGTTAGTAGAGTTAGTGTGTTTTTCTAATCAATCCCAAGGAACTACATTACATTGTACATTAGGAGTGGCATTACTATGATTCACTATATTACAATTGGGATCAACAATCTGGGTGCAGTGATGGATTCCAGACTATGTGTTGGATTCCACAAAGGGTGATATTTCAATGATGTAATTACCAAAGAATGTGTCTATGAGTAATTTTCTAGGATTGAGTTATTGAACATTATTGGTTCCTTGGGGTCATTCAAATACATGACTATGTGCTTCATGTACCTCTCTCTATCAATATTGATCTTGTTCATCTTACCATTCTAGGGGAGCCATAGGTGTCACCAATTGGTGGAAAAGTAATAGTTCATCATAGCTGACTAGTCATGACTTAAAAGAACATCGTAGTTATTAGTTATATCTACCACGAGGATATCTATGGTTTGGTGGACTTTCAGATTGGCAGAAATCCTAATCAAAACATTATTTATCTCCCCAATGAATTTTACTCTAGTTCTGTCCAACTTGATAATATGGATGTTGGATGGTTCTATTTTGACATTTATATTTTCACATACATTGAGGATAATTAAATTAGATGAAGCTCCAGATTCTACCATACAATTATGGACATTCCTATTGAAAATTTCAAAGGTGATAAGGAAAGGCGGAGTGGTATATCTATACCTTTGTCCTGTAAGGGAAGCATTGATGGATACTTGTATTTTAGGTGAAGTGTCATTGGTCAACAAGTTCGTCTTGAAAATTTCTCTCTTAGCTCCACAAATAATTTATTTTGTGTTAGTGGAGGTATTTCCCTGTATTGTATTGACAAAATTTTCTTGGATTTGTGGGATTTTCATAAGTTCAAACAGGGAAATATTTTCCTTAGTATTTTTTAGGTCTTCTAGCGAGTCATATTATAACCTAACTGGGGGTGGGGATATATAATTGGTCTTATATGTTTGATTGGTCATTTTATGGTCTAAAGGTGTATTTTTTAGAGGGTTAGGGACAAAGTATGTTGGAGGATATGATGGCTTGGTGCTGGAAGTAGTAGGAGTGGTGGGATATTGGTATTGGGATTGTCATTAGAAACCTTATTGTTAGTACTTCTAGTTTTAACAACTTTTTGTGACATATGAACCTCTTCTACTTATTTATCATCACCTCCAAAGGAAATGTCCCAAAATTAATTCAGTTGATGGTGTTTAGGTTCTTGATATTCTTGGGATTTCTCTTGTTTTTATTGAACCTCTTCTCCTTTATCCTTAACCTCAGTTAGATTTTTGGTCACCCAAGTTTTGAAATATTAGACAACATATTCCATATTATTTCCATCCAACAGAGGAGTATTGGTTTTGCTACTAGGGGGGGAGTTTTTATCTTTCATAGGAGGGAAACTAAAGAATGTATTTAGGATAGAATACCATTCCCCATTACTCGGTTTTAGATCAATTATTTTGTTGGATAATTTCTTGATAATCCTCTGAAGTGATTCCATATGCATAGGATCATATTGTTTCTTTTTTTCCGATGTTTTAGATGAAGTAGCTTTTGTTTTTCCTTTTTCCTTGGAAGATTCGGAACTAGAGTTCCCCTTCAAACTTAGAAATGTTTTCTCAAAGTTAAGGGTGTTACCCATGATTTTGGTTGTCATGATGAAGTATTGATGATGGTGTACTTAGGCTCTTCATAAGAACTTTCTCCTGAGAAAAGTTACTTTCATCTCTTCCCAGAAAACTCATTTTTGAAGAGGGTTCGCACGCTGCTAGTATATTTGGGTGTGAGAATGCCTAATTCTCATAGGATTCCTTAAGCCAGGGTGAAAACTTCTCACACTGTGTTGAAAAACTAGGGTGTGAACTCAATCTTTGCATGAAGAAGATTAACTCCTTTTGATAGACTTGCTGGAGTCTGTTACCCATGATTTTGGTCGTCATGCAAAAGGAGTTGATCTTCTTCATGCAAATATTGAGCAAGTGTGTGTGTCAGAGCCAAGAGCCATTGAAAGGAAGTTTGCAACATCAAGGCTCATGTTGTAATCTTTACTTTCCATTAATATGATACAGTGGCATGTCACTTTCCCATAAAGCTATTTCCACTTTATTGTGTAATTCCTTGATCATACACATAGGTTGAGAATTGAATATATTGAGCTGTATTCACTTTGATTGGTTTGTGTTTTCTTGGTATTGACTACATGAGAGCATTGGAGTGAAACGGGAGCAACAAAGACCCTCAAAAGAGATAATAAGGTATGTTATTTTTTCTTTCCTTCTAGTTAATTCAATGGTAAAAACATAGGGAAAGAGTCATGTCCTGTCTTGCTTTGTTCTAGATCTAGGTGGATCTAGGGAGATTTGTTAGTGTCCGCACCTACTGATTAATCCAATCTTTGCATGAAGAATATCAACTCTTTTTGATAGACTTGCTGGAGTCTCCAAGCCACTGTTCAAGCTCAATCCTTCACACAATTCTTTCACCATTTCTCCAATGAATCTTGCTTAACCTTTTCCATGAGAATTCCCTCAATATATAGGAGAGAATGAATTAGTTACTTGGATAAGAATGATCCCAAAATATCAGTGAATCCAGTACTAGGATAACCATTCGAATGCCAACCCATCCTTCTAGAAGATTCCCTTCTAGAAGCATCGAGAATTCATCTTTTTTCATGATTTAGGAAGAGTTCGCACCCTAGTTGTTCAACATAGTGTGAGAAGTTAACACCTTGGCTTAAGGTAGCCTATGAGAATCAGGCATTCTCACACCCAAATATACTAGCATCCTGTGAACCCTCTTCAAAAATGAGCTTTTTGGGAAGAGATGAAAGTAACTTTTCTTAGGATAAAGTTCTTATGAAGAGCCTGAGTACACCATCATCAATACATCATCATGATGAACAAAATCATGGGTAACAAAGGGCTTCTTGGAAGGCTTCCTCCAGTGTTAGCTTCTCGGTGTTTTTCACATGCATGGCCATGGATATTGGTAAACCAGATGTATAGAATTCAATGGTAACATATTCTATAGGTTTATAGATGCAAGGGATTCATTTGCGTTGTGTGATAAAATGTTGATTGTAATTAATTATCAACTACTGTGAGTCCATTTTGACTCTTGAAATTTCAAGAACACGTAATGCAAGTGTTTGTTTTTCCCCAAACATCCTTAGAAATATATTTTCAAAGGTTTCCCAATTTGTGATAGAGGATTCTTCAAGGGAGAAGTATGAAGTAGACACTTTTTCTTCAAGGATAGGAGAAAAAGTCGATAGACTACATCTTCATACCTAATGCCTTGATGTCTAATGGTGAGTAGGAACTTCTTAATATGACTTTTGGTTGAGTATTTTCAGTATAAGTCAAATTTGGGAAAATATTTATCAGGATTTTTTGGCATGTCATATTGAATTCCAGATATTGTGACTGCATCATGGGTTAACCAAGGATGGTAGGGTAGTTTCTTTGGGTCTAGGTTGGTGCCAACCATGTTTTGGGGTTGAAAAATGACAATTTGATAGGGGTTATTATCAAGTTGACTTCTCAATTCATCATCTTCTCCCAAACTTCCTTCAGACTCATTTCTATGAGTAAGAGGTTGTGATTTGGGAGGGGAAGGTGGTCTTCTTCCAGCTCCACCAAATAACCAATATACTCCAAACTAGGGTCATAGGTATTAGTAATGTTAGAGAACTCTTGGAGTATATGATATTATGGAATTCTAGATGAAGGTTTATCTTGGTAGAGGTTTGGATCAAAGAAGAAGGGATGCGAATTTTGAATATTTTCCTGATTATTAGGTAAATAATAGTCTAGGGGAAGTTGTTCGGTGTTCTTTCTCAATTTCATAGTGAGAGAAGGATTGGTACATTCAATGGAGTTTCTCACTATGGATTCAATTTAATAGATGTTTGATATAGAGGGTTGTGGGGAAAACAAGGAAGACTCAATATGTACGAAGGCACATTGAGTTCTAACCTGAGTTGGGGTGTTCAGAACATAACCTAATATTAGGGGATTTTGATCAGGGTGAATTCGATGGGATTCACTAGAAGAGGGGTTTCTCAATTCCAGAATAGAATGAGAAGGTTTAGAGTTATACTGGGTAGCCATTCAGTTCTATGTACCTCCTTCTAGCACCATTTTTGTTGACCAGTCAAAATGACATATTCAATTAGATTAAGGAAAGTGCTTGGTGGTAGGTCCCAATTAGACCCACTCTCGTTAGGGATAGTGATTTCGACCAATTTATGTTTTGGTTACCTTATTAACTAACAAACTGACTAAATATGAATCTAAGAACCACACGTTATCAAATGAATTAAAGATGATGATTCTAACTGGCTATTCCTAAAACTAAGATGCATGATTAAAGGTATAAGATTCAATTTTTAATTTATCCTAAACTAATCTTTCTTGATTGGGAGCATTCTACGAAATGAAAACAGTGAAAAATTGATATTACTTGCATATAATAAATTCCTATAACAAGGAATATGGGATTTAACAAAGAAACCATTTATAATCAATAAAAGTTGATTAGAAAATGGAGTTACCATGTCACTGTATTCGTGAAGGAAGACAATAACAATTTTAAACAATATAATATCAATCAAGAAGTAATTTAGAGATTAACATTTAGGATTCAATATATATATATATATATATATATATATAAAATCACTATCATACACAATAATCCATCATCTTCAAAAATGTCTTTAGTTCTTTATTTAATCAACAGTAAAAATACCAGTGCCTCCTAAAAGAACTAAAAACCCTATCTCCCTTACATTCATCACATTTATAGAATCACTATGACACTACTCTACATTCATTATCCTACTAATGGTTGGGATTCTAAAGCGACCCTTCAGTTCCCCTTTCCCGACTATGGCATAGACATGATTACAATGAAATGATTTTGCTCTACAAAATTTTAGTTATAATGCAATTTTCAGGAGAGCCCTAGCGATTTCAACTTTGGATCCTTGAATGCATTCTAGCTATTGAATTATTTGAGGATGGAATATACTAAAATTAGTTGTGTTACTTCCATATCTTCCTCGCTCTTGTACATATGGATGATGATTTTTGAATTGAGTCTATGTTCAAAACATTGCAATGAATCCTCCATTAGAGTGATTATTTTGGAGGGTTGGATCAATATTGCTTCGACAACCTCTGCATTGATTTCGTTGATCACTTTGATAGATATCTGGGTGAAGTTCCTTTTGTTGTCCACATCTTTGACCATCATCTGGGTTGATTAAGCTTTGTCAATATCCTTCAAGGGGTCTATTCCAAATAATGAGAGTGGGTTGTTTGTTGATCTCCATACCTGAGTGATTGATAAAGTGACTTTTTCCTGAGAATTTAACACTTTTGTGATCATTTTCATACCTATATCCAAGATTTTGAAATATTGGATTCTTCACTCATCTAAATACGTCAGAAGATTTTATAGAGTCGAGAAATTTTGTAGTGAGTCTTGCCAATCTGTGATTTTGTTGCAAGATTCTCGGGCATTTTGGTATTGTTTATGTGTTTCCTTCAATTGTGCATCGAACTTTGTCTGTTCATGTCTAATCATCACAAATTTATCAAGCACATTGAACAACCTCTTATTTGTGCTTCAAATTTCTTCATTTTTTCCAATTCCTTTGTGTTCATGATTTGGAGGACTACTGTCTGATTCAAGCTTTCTTCCACAGTCCTCCTTAAGAGGTCATTTTCCTTCTGTACTCTTCTAATTTCAACTTCTCCTATTTCATTAAAATATCTTAATTCATCTAACTCGCCTTTGAGCTTTGTGACCTCCAAGTTTTGTGAGGTTTTAATCTTTTCCATGTCAGTAACATGGGAATTTTGGGCCAGTGAAATTGACTCACTAGATTTTTCTTGTAGGTATTTCTCTTGTTCCTGGAGTCACTTTTCCATCTGGTCTTCATAGGTTTTCTTCACTCATTTCATTTGTTTCATGTGCTCTTTATACATATATTCTTTGATAGTTTCCATAGTTGTTTCCATCTACTTAAGTATGGATTTTGCAACGTCTAGTTCCACTTTGACCTCATGGAATGATATTATGTTCACACCTGGAAAGGAACTAAGGGTCGAGCAAGCTTGTAGGGAGTTATCCTTCATGTCAAATCCATATTTCCATTTGATTCTCCTTTCAGGGAAGTTTTTTCTCACTTCATCGTTTCCCCTTTTTCTTTTGGGTGTTATCTTCTCTATGGCTCATGTTTTTTTGGTGTAGTAGTAATAACCACTGATGACCATTTCTCCTTCTAAACCAATTCCTTCCGAGGTTGTTATTGGATAAATCCATAAGTGAGAACACAAACCAATCTCCCTAGATCCACCTGGATCTAGAACAAAATAGGATAGAACATGATGCTTTCCTTAAGTTTTGACTATTGAATTAACTAGGAGGCAAGAACAAGTAACATACCTTACAATCGCTTCCTATGGTCTTTGTTGCTCCTGCTTCACTCCAATGCTCTCATGTAGTCAAGACCAAGACAACAAAAACCAACCAAAGTGATAGCAATAGCATAAACTCAAT
>CBVK0103761932.1:0-14145 GCA_900067695.1 Picea abies
ACGCTCTTCCGATCTCACTTCACAGGCGCGCCCTCACGCGCGCCTGTTCATTTTACAGACGTGCATCGGTGTGCACCTGTTAAACCTACAGGCGTGCACTGATGCACGCCTGTTCAACTCACAGGCGCGCCTTAAATTCCCCCTATCGCGCACCCATGCGCATATGTTTAGTTTACAGGCACGCACGTATGCGCGTTTTTCACCGAATCGCCCGCACATGTGGGCCCCACACCCCCTAAAAATCTCCTAACTACCCCTATATGATCCTCCATACAAACCTTGTCCAAAAATTGAAAACCTATTTCTATGCAGGATGATCAGACCACTAACTTGATACTCGCATCACGTCGATCAGATGCCTCGTCCTCCCTGAATCTCTAAATCTCCTCTGAAATCTGCTCGTCCAGTCAGTGATGCAGCAGGTACAAATGAGGTGGCAATGTGGGCCCTACAGCTATATATCGGCCTTTTGCCAAACTTTCACTCACCATTCCACGAGTCCAAGGTGTCCATTTTTCAAACCGTCTTCAGCCACGAGATCAGCATCCCGCCACCTACATCATAGCTGTCCCTGGGTCACTTTTCATCCCAAGCCCCCGGGGCACCTTTTTTCCCTATCATGGTCAGGTACGCACACGCATTGTCACATTTGTCCAATACATGCTCATATCTTTGATTCTCTTCAGATATTGTTCACTTTGGGTANNNTTTGATTCTCTTCAGATATTGTTCACTTTGGGTATTTGGTTGTTATGTGCATAGGTACTTGCTCATCGGTCATCGACATCATCCCTTCAGGTATATATTCAGCACTGGCATGTAGTCTCTCCCGCTATATTGCATTTACATTTCCACTCACACCTGTTGATATTGGCCTTTAGTTTTCTCATTCCCGGCTCTGCAGTACCCTCACCTCCATTTGCACCCACGGTACTGTCACCCGGTATCATTCTCACCCACATGAGTTGTCCCATTCATAGCACCTTTTGGCACTTTTGACACTCATGTTGTTCTTCATTACCCTTTAGGGATGGGAGTCCCAATAGTCTTTTATCATGTCGAGCATCAGCCACATACTTCTTCTCCTCATTTTGCTAGCTTTCCATATGGACTCCCAGGTTATCTCTTCACGGTTCTATTTTTTACCTGGACCTCCGCAATATCATGAACCCTCCATTTCATCCACCATCATTTTTCCCATCTGCTAACCTATCTTCATTTCAACTACCTCATACAGAAACTCACCAATGGGGCCCCCACCCTTCATCAGTTTTCCAAGAAAATTATACCCCTCCTAGGGCACTCATTTTACACTGGGGCACCCATTTCTGTATTTGTACATTTTTTCCCAAACATTATTCATTATTTATTTGTACAAACACCTATATTTCTAGTCTTTACATTTTCTTTCTTCATCACCATTGGCGACTTGCTCCATTTTGGCCACGCACAACCCATGTCACCCTCGGTTGGAGCATTACTTCTCATCTACCCTTGTCGACATTGTCCATATCTTCCAAGTACTCCACAGGTCATTTACCTCTACCCTCTGAATTTGTTCACCTTGTCCTGCCTCTGGCACAACTTATCATTAGTCTTGTCATCCCCCTGACACTCAACCTTGTTACATGGTTGCAGCCACTTTTCATCTCATACATCCTCCAACCAAGGGAAGTCTTGAGTCTTCCCACTCCTTGACTTCGTCCATGTACCTCTGCCACTTCCTCACCTCAGTAGATTCCATGAAGCCCTTTTCTTCTGGGAGTCGCGTCCCCCTTTTGTTGACATCATCACCATTTTCCAGAAGGGCGATAGTATCTTGATTCTCATTCTCCATTCAATGAGAGATCTCAGATGGCACAGGGTGAAATGCCATTGCTCCCTGTTGTCATTAGCCCCCATAACATTCGACGCCAACACTTTCTCATGTTATGGTGGGTCTTACTTTGCGACTATTGCAGTTATTTGTACCATTTTCCGAAGACCTATGAACTGAGTAGGGCCATCAATGCCTGCATCATCGCCGCTACTTATTACCGCGATCATTGCCTATTGTTCAGAGTATGTTCCTTGGCAGAATTGTCTTCTGCCTTTATCATCACTGCCCCCGAGGGCACTGTAGTTGTCTACACCACCACTTCAGTCATCTTTTTTCAGAGTTACATAACACGAGCATGGGGCATGCTCGCCTCGTTTGTACACAATTTTCTAGTTTTTTGCACAACTCTCAGAAGGTCGGGTCCTACCGGTTCCTTTTTTCTCCAACGAATCACTCTGAACGGTCCCACTATTGCTCTCTCTTAAAATAACATTCTCAGTAGAAGAAACATTGATAGATTTCGGCTATACGTATGCTCCTAACCTCATCCATTAGGGGGCATCTATTATCACTGAAATTTCGTCCGCACATGGCGACAAGAACTTAGCATCGTCAAATAGTAATGAATTCATTCATGGCACTGAATTAATTTCATAGCATTCCAAAAAGGTCAAAAACTATACAAAGTAACCAAAAATTGAAGGGCGCTTTATAGAAGTTTGGTGCATGTGCACATGCGTGGAACAGGAACGTACCATGCGCGCATACGCGCATGATGCGCGGCTGTTGGCGCAAAAATCCACGCACCTGCTAAACGACGCATTTATTGAATTGGTCGGCCTCCCAACCACTTATGGATCAGCTCCCAAGCTGATTTGACCCTCAAATCTGAGTTGAATCCACATGGTAGGCTGATCAAAGACCTAATGAAGCCCTAAAGAGCCCCTTTTCACACTTAAAAGGAGTTACATAATCACCCAATGCAATGCTATAAAAAGCCATGAAGAAAAATCATTTTCTCAAGGAATTTCATGTAATGTTATGCTGCCTAGATTATTTTAAGGACTCACTCGTTGACAATAACACATTGGCACCATTTCATTGATCTATCCACCTCTCCATTGAGTGGATGTGCTTGGGAGTTCTTTCACCATCATTTTCATTTTCTTATTGTAAGGAGAGCAAGTTTGTGAGGGCCCAAGAGCCTTCCTTTGGAGGAAGAAGGGACTCATAGTCCCCTTTCTTCATTGTGCTTTGATTTCATCAATTGATCAGCCTAAAAACATTGGTGATATTGGTCTTTTTCTGTTTGTTATTTCTTTATCCACATGCTTATGATTTTATTTTGTATTAGTTTAATTCTTGCTTATAGTTTTGTTGTTCTTTCTCTAACTCTTTCCTCTACAGCTGTCATGCTCAGCAAGACCCAACTGGGCATGTAAGCACCCTTGATTTTCTCACCAAGTCGACGAATAGGGTGCAAACAGTCATATAGCCAAGAAGATAGATATTTCTTTAAGGGAACGAGAGGAATTTTTTTACATTTTCTGAAGTTGAAGATCAAGATGCTATTGCATGAGAAGAACATCTTGAAGATACAGTAGTTGGTCAGATTGAAAAGCTAATGTTCAAGAATTCATATAGTGACAATGACAACGACACAAAGGTTGGACATATGTGCAGTGGGAGAACCTTCACAGAAGTCCCTTTGGCGAACTTGTTTGAGCAGAATCATGAACCACTAGCACAGGAAGAAGGGTTCTACAGTGGAGAAGAAGAAGCATTACTGAACGAGGAACATTCAAAGTCCACTAGGGAAGAGGAAGGGAAGACTGAAGAACCTCGCCTAGAAGAATCAGAAACTTCAGGAACTGTGTCGAATTCTGAAGTAAGTACTATTACTCCTCTTGTTGTTTTAGTAGCATTAAGTAACCAAAGAAGTGAGAGTTATCAGAGCACTCAGAGCACTGTTAAAAGTAGTTCAACACATACTCAGTCAGGAAACCTAGGAATATTTATGGCAGATGATATGAGGTTACCCACCTTTAGGGAAGATGGATCTGAATATCCTAATTTGCACTAGTTTCTATGTGAGGATGTGTGGAGTATTAAGAATGTCACTAACTAAGTTGTTAAGAGAGCTCATTTTAGTACTACCCTACTGAGATGGTACATGAAATTTGTCCAAGGAGTTGCACAGTCGAAACCAATGAACGATCTTAAGACTACGTTGATTACTAAATTCAAGAAACCCAAGTCCGTATCACAGTGCATTACAGAGTTGAAATAAATCAAGTAGAAAATAGTTGAACCTACTTGGGAGTTTGATCAAAGGTTTAAGACCTTAACAGGTCGTTTGAGTTCTCAAATCCCAGATGAGTAGATAAAAGAGTGGTTCATTTCTTCCCTCCTACCACACATCGGAGTCTCTCTGATGCAGCAAATATTGCTTCATGGGTTGAGGCATTGGAGATCACCATGAAACTAGAATCAGCCCCTATGGGAGAATCCATCTCAGGTATGAGTCAAATTTTGAGTTAGCTAACTAGCTTATCTGTATAGCTTGAAGATATGAATAAAGACAATGGAAAAGATAAAAGAGAAGACATATGGTGTATTAGATGCAAGTCAGAAGGTCACGATAAGGAGAATTGTCCCCTATTTCATGAATACTTGGCATCTGGAGCTCTGATCCCTTCAAAACAGGTTACTCTACCTTGGTCTGAGGTATGCAGAAATAGACATCGCACTAGTGAATTCTATTACATGAAAAAATATGTTCAGACACCTACAAATATTTACTACACATTATGTAAATATGTGGGGCATGATGCGAAGGACTGTATCCCAGAGTCATTGTTATCACTAGAGGAGGCACTGCTACAGGAGAAGACATAGTGACTCCAGGGAAGATTACAAAGGAATTAAGGGTCAGAAAAGATATAGAGAAGAAACAGGAGTTTGATCCAAAGAAAGAGAAACAAATATTTGAGGAAGCAAGAAAAGAATTCAGGAGATATCAGGCTTCTTCATCAAAGGCTCAACTAGAAGTAAGAGAGTGTGGAATGCCCTTGGAATTTGATCGATCCGCTTCAACCAAATAAGCAAAAGAGGTAATTAAGCTTATGGAATTCTTATGCACTTGCATTAATTTGATTAAGGATGAAGGGTTGTACAAGAGCTACACAATTTGATTAGACAGTATGAGCTAGGAAAGGTAGATCCCTTACTTAGTAGAGCAATACATCAAGTATCTAAAAAGAGAAGAAAAAATAAGGAGCTACATCTGAATGCTCAGATTGGAGATTATGATATAGATTATGTGGTCCTCGACTTAGGGTTGGAGGTTAATGTCATCACGAAGGAAACCTAGGCACTGATGGGAAAACCTAAGTTGATTTATTCCCCTATCAGGCTTAGGATGGTCAATCAGTAGAATGTGAGCCCCTTTGGAAGATTGGAACATGTCCCTATGGACATCAATGGGGTCACAACATTTGTAGACTTAGAAGTAATTGAGATAGTTGACGATAGCTGTCCTTATCCCGTGCTATTAGGAATTGATTGGGCCTTCAATAATTATATTCATTGTTGACTTAAAGAAAAGAAGAATGAAATTTGAAGGTGATGGCCTTAGGTTCATTGCACCTCTGGACCCTGATGAAGTTCATAGATACACATATCCCATAAAATAAGAAGATCACACATACAAGCTAGAAAATATATACAAATTGACAGCAAGACAACAAGATTACATTAATCCTACAACAGATGGGAATTTAAGATGGTGAAGTGATAGAGAATTTTCATCAGATTCAGAAGAAGCACTAGAGAACTGGCATAAAAAATGTATGAAGTTTTTACATGGATATGTTCTAGATTGACCAAAGAAGTTCATTGGATCAACACAACATTACGTAATTTTCCCACCTTTGACAGTTTGAATCACTTAGAAACTTTATTACTGGAATTTGAAGAAATTGTTCCAGTACAATAGATATTATTGGTACTGGACAAGGCCTTAAAATCAACTCCAACAATATGGTGGGGATCACATAAGAAGAACATCGCGGACTGAGTACAATGTCGCACTTTGATGACAGTACGATTCACATATCAGGTAGAAGGATGGGAATTTAGATACATAGGTCAAAGTTGTTTGAAAGATCACGTGCAAAGTTGTGAGGAAGCCTAGAGAAACATTCCTTAGGATCAGTGGGTGCATAAATTCATTAACACATTAGATACAATGCCTATTAACTGTTATCTTCAAGAAAAACTGTGCCTCACCACTACAGATTGGCAAGGTATGATTCACAATTTTGTAGCTACATTTTTATTTGAAAGTCAGTACCCTATGGTAGATCAATATTTACATTTTGTAATAAAGAAAGTATTTGAGGAGGCACCTAACCTCCCTTCAGAATAATATGAGGATGAACCTCTTCAAAAATTGCAAGGATATTACAATATCAATGATGATGAGGATGATGATCCTAAGAATGTGAACATCACAAAAACATAAGGACAGAGAGAGATAGAAGTACCAAAAGTCAAACTACCTTTCATTGGACATCCAATTAAAATCAAGAAAATCAATATTGGGACAAAGAAAGCGCCTAAGATGGCCAACGTTGTAGGTTATTGGGATGATTCCACTATTGATAAGATCACATAATTACTACATGAATATCAAGACTTGTTTCCAACCAAGTTCACTGATATGAAGGGAATTAAAGAACCCATGAGAGAAATGAAGATTCCCTTGAAACCAGATGCAAGACCAGTCAAGAAAATACCCTACAGATTGAATCCCAAAGATAAGGAGAAAGTTAATATTGAATTAGACAGAATGTTGGAAGCAGGAATCATAGAACCTGTTTAAGAGTCAGAATGGATTATCCCTATGGTGGTTCAAGATAGGAAAACATGAGAGATCAAAATCTGTGTAGACTTGAGGAAATTGAATGATGCATGTCTACGTGATCCATTACCTACATCGTTTACTGATGAAGTGTTAGATAATTTGGGACGACAGGAAGTCTACTCCTTCACCGATGGATTTTCAAGTTATCACCAGATCATGATTGGCAAGGAAGATTGCCATAAGATTACATTTTCCATAGAATGGGGATCCTACCTATACACAGTGACGCCTTTTGGATTGAATAATGCACCAACCATATTTTCTAGGGTGGTGGTCGAAGAATTCAAGGAGTTTTTACATAAATTCCTAAGAGCCTATTTTGATGATTGGACTGTCTTTAGTTTATTGCAAAATCATATTGAATGATTAAGATTAATGTTGGATAAGTGCATGAAATGTCAGATTTCCCTAAACCTGAAGAAATGCATTTTATTTTCACCCTTTGGAGTTCTTCTAGGCCATATTGTGTGTAAGTAGGGGTTGTTGGTAGATCTTTCCAAGATTGCCATTATTGTTGATCTACCCCCTCCTACTTCAGTTAGACAGTTGCGCACTATTTTGGGGAATACTGGATACTATAGGAAGTTCATTAAGGGATATGCACAAATTACAACACCTATGGAGAATATTTTGAAGAAAGATTGTCAGTTTCACTGGACAAAAGAATTCAAATAGAGATTTGACACACTGAAACAGAAAATGGTTACTGCGCCTATTCTGGTTTTTCCAGATTGGAGTAAGGAATTTCATGTGCATGTCAATGCATATTCTACTGAATTATGAGCAGTGTTAGCACAACCAGGAGTAGGAGATATTGACCATCCGTTAGCCTTTCCTAGAAGGAATCTCTAAACACCTGAGATAAATTACACTACCAATGAGAGAGAAGGATTACCCATGGTGTATGCATTGCAGAAGTTTTGTCACTACTTGTTGGGAGGACACTTTAAGATGTTCACTGATCACTCTATGCTGAAATACCTAGTGTACAAGCCAATGTTGGGGGGGGATAATATGCATATGGTTACTTATATTTCAAGAATATGATTTTGAAATTGTGGTCAAACCAGGGAGAATGAACAAGGGACTTGACAACTTGTCTAGGTTAGAACATGGAGAGGAACCTACTAGTTTGGAGGATACACTTCTAGATGCACAGTTTCTAGACATCAGGAATATTAATGATCACTTCACTGAGATAGTTTAGTTCCTGTCAACAGGAATGGCACCTCGCAAATACATAGTCATTCAGAAGAAATAGTTGGTAGTGCGCGCTGCATATTTTTCACTTACAGTGGGACAACTATATAAGATGTGACCTAGTGAGATCTTGAGAAGATGTGTTATGGAGGAAGAAAGAACACTAATTCTGGAAGAAGCACGTGAAGTCATCGTAGGAGGAAACTACATAGGAAAATCCACAACAGAGAAGGTTTTGAGAGTTGGCCTCTGGTGGCCCACTTTACACAAAGATGCTAAAGAATACTACATAGCTTGCAATGTATGACAAAGGGTTGGGAAACCCTCCATAAGAGATTGATATTCCCTTAGCACCTCATCTAGCCTTACATGCATTTGATAAATGTGACATTGATTTCATGGGACCTATCAACCCACTAGGGAAGCACACAAGAGCAAGATACATCATCATTGCAACATAGTATTTGGCCAAATGGGCGAAGGAAAGATCAGTTAAGGATTGTAGTGAAACTACCACTGTGTGATTCATATTTGATAATATCATAACCAGGTTTTTGATTCCCAAAGATTCTCATGAGTGATCAAGAAACACATTTTATTAATAATACTATTGAAGCCTTAACTCAGGAATACGAAGTTTATCACTAGAAGAGCACTCCATAGCACTCACATGAGAATGGTATAGTTGAATCTTTCAACAAGATCTTGGAGACTATGCTGACGAATTTTTGCAGTGTAAACAGAGATGACTAGGATTTAAGAGTACCAATAGTGGTATGGGCCTATATAACCACTTGTAAGAAGCTAACAATGAAAACTCCATTTAAGTTGGTTTATGGTCTAAAAGTGGTTGTGCCCATGGAATACTTAGTTCCTAGATTGAGGATTGCAACATTTACAGATATAGATGGCACTGGCACTGTAAAGAATGGACTTGCATAGTTGGTAGAGCTAGAGGAAGACCAATTTTTTATAGGATTCCATCAGTAGGTAGAGAAGGAACGAGAGAAGGCTTACCCTGCCAGACACATCAGGAAGAAAGCCTTTAAGCAAGGAGATCTGGTATTGGTATATGGCAGCAAGTTCATGAATCATCCAGGGAAGTTCAGGACACATTGATTGGGGCCATATGAGGTGACATATGTTACAGAAGGAGGAGTTACGCAGTTGAAAACTTTGAATGGAGAATGGAAGGAATGTTTAGTGAATGGGTGCCAGTTGAAATTGTACTATGACAACCAGTTGCCTCACAAATCTTAGGAGAAGCTGAAGGAGAAGGTTCTAGGTACTAGGTGCAATTGAAACTAGGTACCAGAAACAAAAAAGATAGTCTGCACACATTGGGGAGGAATTTAGCAGAAAGCAAAAGCTGCGCTGCATAGTCTAAAGTCAAAGTAAAACAGAAGATTCATATTTACAGTGCCTCGGGATGAGTCACAGGTGAGTGTTTGGGGCCTATTGGCCCTTGTTTATGGAAGGAAGTGAATATTACAGAAGAAAAGGTGAAGTGTGAACTATGTAGAAGACACACCGACTGAGATCAGGTCGAAGTGGTCAAAGAAGCAGAAAAGAAGGAGTGAAGTATGAGAGAATGACATGTTGGATGGGAAGATCGAGGAGAATAGGACAACAAGGAAGCTGGATCGTGGACAACTCAACAAGTGAAAAAAGATACCAATAGATGATTTGGAGCACCTCATGGGAAAAAGGAAAGATAGGCTGGTGAAGCCAAAAAAATGTGGGTCAATTTGACCTAGGGTTTTAGACACCTAGAGTTTTGGTAATTAGGGTTTTGACACCTAGGTTTCAACCTAAGGATTTATGAAAGCTATTGTAATATATAAATAAGAACCTATCTTGCATTATAATATAATGGATGTACTCATTTAACCATAGACAATATCACTATTGTCACCCAACCATAGGTCGAAGCCACCCCCGATCACCTTAACCTTGACAGAGAATCATTCCAGAAGTAAACCCTAGGCTATATAGCCAAACAAGATAGCACACCTCTCTCCAAGGATAGTGCACCAAGAAATAATAACAACGATTGATCAGAAAGTCTTAACCTAGAGGATACTGAGACTATAGAATGGTGGCAACAACCTCTCTATAAATTGCACACAAAACTACCGAACTACAGTGTGCACAAGTTTGTTATTGCAATTCTAAGAATGCCTGCCAGAATGAAGACTGGTCTCCTGTATTTATACTAAAACTGGCAAACTGCCTACACCAACTTCTCATTCTGGGTGCCTATTTACTTAGTATATAATATTTCCTTTAGCCTACTTCTTCTCTTGGAGGCTAATAACCTAATACAAATTATCCTCTTGAGATGACTCGTCTTCTAGGGTTATTAGCCAACTAATTAGGGTTTATTCTTCCCGAAATATTCTATTCTTGTCAGGTTTACACGTGGAGGTAAATACCTCCCCCAACTACCATAATATCAACACTCCCTCCTAGCTAGGGAGGTATTGAAGGTAAAGGTCTTGAGAACAAACATACCATTCACATGGTAGCATCAACATAGTCATATAGACTATCTCATGATTATATCGTGAGCACCATCATTACTATCAGTGTCATTAGCTCCATCATCTCTCGAAACCGTACTCCATATGACTAATCAAACATAATGCTAGATAAGTCACTCACTCCATAGAGTAACACAATAGCCTTTCTTCTAATTCAGACATATGCCCTAGAAGAATAAATGTCCCGAACCATTTTCAAGCTGGGAAATCTTTTTCCATTGATCATCCATCTAGTTGATAATCATTTCCAACACTATTGATACTCTTCAAGGAAATAAGAACAATGTCATTCAATAGAAAACAATTGTGTCTATCCATATTAGTACATAACTACAATCCAGTGGTAAACTTCCACACCAAGTAGCACACAGATACTGGATTAGTGACATATAGTCACAAACAGTGGAACACATCCACTACAGTAGTATATATCTACTGTCCGGAGACATACAGTCTCCATAACAATCATATCATCAACCTACACATAAAAAATTATTAGGATATAAACTGAATCATCTGGGCCATTCTTCCACTCACATCTGTGAGATCTAGAAGAGCGTCCACCCTAAGAAGGTAAAACATCAACGATTAGCTATCTGGACTATTCTTCTCAAGAAAGGAAGAATAATTGTCCCATTTTTTTTATCTTGGACCATTCCCTATCCGGGCCATTCCATTGGCACTAAACAAAGTGCAGCCTAGAGAGAATGAGTCTACCCTAGGGGATTCCCATCTCTGATTGTTGAACCTGGACCATTCACCTCTCTGGGCCATTCCTCCAGCACTAAAAAAAGTGCAACCTGGAGAGAATGAATCTTCCCTAGGGAAAGACTGTTTGGACCATTTCCTATGGAAATGATTGTCCTGCACCAACCTCCAAAATAGACCATTCTTAGAAACTACTCACAACTGTGAGCTTCAAAAGAATGACTGTCTGGTGAGGCAGACCAGTCTTCTTGACCACTACTATGAGTGACCGTCAAGAAGAGAGATTGTCCTATACCATTCCCTATGTTAACCACAAGGGGAATCATTGTCTATGGTACATCAAAAATCCATCTAACCATTTTCATTATGAAAATGACCGCTCAATCTAGACCATTTTCCAAACTAGAAAATGCCTGTCCGTTAGAAATCCCAAACCACTTTCCGAACTGGAAAGGAACTGCTCATCCTGGACCATTTTTTGAACTTGAAAAATGACTTTCCATAAGTCAATAACACATCAGTGCTCCCTCCCAACCTGGGAGTCATCTCTTCCTTTTTCAATAATGAAGTCGTCTACACGAGCTCCAACTTGAGTACACAAACTCTTTCATCTTGGACAGAGGATTTACCAAAATGTCTGCTTATCTTCTCATATGTGGAGATATATATTTGAGAACCACTTTATCTTTTCTGGACATCATCATGAAGAGTGTAATGCTTGATCTCAATGTACTTTAGTATTTTTGGAACACTGGTATTCTCTTGAAGGCTCTATATATCTTTGATAAATATAGTATATCATTGTTGTATTCATATTTTTTTTCCTCCTAGCTCATAACATCATGGAAAGGGTCAAATTGGAACGTATCCAAGTGGTACTTCTTCTGCCATCATGAGGGTTTTTCATGGATTAGAAATCCATCATCCTGAGCTTCTGAGTAACCATTATGATACAATATCTCTATTATAGAAGGTTTTTCACCATGCTTTTGGTGTGCATTGGAGGTTCTCCACCAAGTTGTCTCCTTCATACAAAGGTTTCTTCCTGGTATATCTCAAAACCTTGAGGTTGTTCTACATACGTTCTTTTAATTATTCTGGAGAATAGTCTTTGCATTCATCTGATGTAAAATCCAACCCATGGATATTGCGGACAATATAATGGATCATGTAGAGGTATGTCTGGTTTACTGGAACAAGAAATCATCATAGTATTCTCCCTTCATATGGGAGAACCTCTAGTTCTGGATCTCGCAATGATTTCATTCATAAGTATTCCACACACTGTTCTTCATCACAACTTTCAGTTCTTCTTCTTGATTTATTTTAGTGAGTTCATATCAGGATGGTAGTCTTGTCATTCTCGATACAATGACTAGTTGCTCTAGCTTTTCCTTCTCTCTTGGAATCTTCATGTTCTTCCTCATGTTTATCTTTAGCTCTTAGGTTCCTAGATTTTTCTATAGATTCCATTCCCTAAATATTCCAAATTCTTTCTTTCATCATAGGATCATGGATGTGGATGGACAACCAGGGATATCTTAAGGCTTATTTTAGAAGAAGACTTCTTCTAAAGTCAAAATGAACACGTGCTTCTCTTCATGGCTGCTACCATTGATGTGAACATGGATAGATACTTAATCATCTTCATTGGATCATGTTATTTAGGATTAGATCCCTCCTAATCCTTGCTTCATGCATGAGTGCATGCTCATATTTTGGAATTTTGTAATTCGCTCCCTCCAACTAAGATAGCCCATGCTTCTATCTGCATGCTTATTGCCTTCTGCAAAGTGTCACAAGTCTTTTTCCAATTTCCTCTTGATTTTTGACTTATTTTTGTCTTTTACTTCTTCTAGGTTTCTTAAAGATTGATTTGGATTTCATCTTATCTTCCAGCTATTACTTATGTAATAACTTCCACATGAATTTTTATCAGGGGTTGTTAATGTACTTCAACCTTTAATGTGTATTGTCTAACTTGTAGTCATTGTGATAGAGATCCTTATCTTGTTGTTCTTCCATAGGTATAGTTTCTCTTGAAACATGTTATCTTCTAAGAAATAGATATGTAAGATATGTACAGAAAACATGGTATGTACAAGAACTATGAAGAGTATTGTTACCTTGTCTTAGAATAAGAAGTTTGTTTCATCCTGCTTAGTCTTCTTTGAAGGTTCCTTTTCTTTGGAAACAGATGCTTCGGGTGTCTCCTTCCTTTTCTTTAGCTCGAGACAATGATTATTGTAGTGACCATATTTTAGACAGTTGAAGCATTTTATTTATGGAATATCTTTCTCTTCATTTGGCTTCTTCCTTGAGCCAAACTTTCTTTTGTTCCTAAAATTCTTGAATCTTGTTGTGAAGGCTTGATCATCATATTTATTTTGAGGTTTCTCTTTTTCACTAATTATTTATTATTCTTGTGCACAACAAGTCCAAATTTATTCAAATGTAGGATACTCCTTCCTCTTGTTCATGCTTGCAACAAATGCATCCCATGTCTTGGGAAGACCGTTGAGTACTATATTTACCAGTTCCTTCTCTGAGATGATTTGTTCAATATATTGTGGTTGATATATTAACTGAGAGATCCTCACAAAGTATGATGTTATGCTATCATTATCATTCATATCCATGTCATGGAGCTCATTCTTCAGACTCATTCCTTGTCCATTGTTTCTAACTGAGAAGAGGTTTGTTAGGGAATAATACATCTTCTTAGACAAATAAATATGAGAGATGTAGGGTGTTATCTCTCCAGGAAGCTACTTAGGGTTGCAAGCTAAGTATGCCTAGTAACTTAAGAATTGAATATTTTTTAGTGGGTGGATCAATGGGATACCAATGAAGCACAATGCAGAGATTTACTTATCAGAATATCTTAATGAACCAGTTCTTTTAGAAACTGTCAATCAGATGCAATATAACAGAAAGGTATGAAGAAT
>CBVK0103761946.1:0-12044 GCA_900067695.1 Picea abies
CTTCACTTAGACATGGACATGGTATGCCATTACTAGGACATCTTTCTTAGTGATAGTGAGATAATCCCTCTATTCACACTCTTTTTACATCAGAACTTATTGGTTTGGAATTCTTGCTGACGTAATGGTGTTTGAAATATTTTTGAGGATGTACATAAGATAAGTTTTGTAAGGTTTAACAAAATAAGTTAACAACATTTCTCATTACATAAGTTACAAGACACAGTGGAATTTTGAAGGTCACTCCTACAAACAAAAAAATTAATAGAGTATAAAGACAAGAATTCAAGGCTATCATCGAAGGAATGAGCTGGGGGGTTGACCTACTTTGAAGTATCCACTAACGAATGTGTTATTCTCCTACCATCTAAGGTTGAAGAAAGTAATCTTTATATAGATGAATCACTCGAAGAATTGGATCTAGTATAGGGAATGCCTATTTTTCTAGAATAGGTAACCTGCTCTCGAGCGCTAATGGAGGAGGGTTTTCCATTGGTCTAGTATAAAATATCTTGAAATCCTAGTCAACTACTCTACATGGGTCTCATTGTCAATAGTAGGATCATGTCCCAAGATCTAAAAGATTTGGGGGCTAAAAATGTGTTTTCCTCTACTTGCCTCTTGGTTCCCTTGTCTACTGAGAGCACTGAGAAGAAAGATGTAATCCTCAAAGTAGTGTCCCATCAAATGGGTGAGTAGAAGACATGAGATATAAGCCTAAGGTTTTATCCTAAGAATAATTCCAATCACCTCTAGTTTGGATACCAAAAAAAAAGTGGTTCAAGTGAATTATAAGACTTTTTGAATATGTAACTGAACTAACCATGTATATCACAATAGCAATGGAAACTAAATATAAATTTGTTATATATGTTTTCCATCATGTCTACATTGGATCCAACATAATCTTTCCTCCCTCGAGATCTAGTGCTTATCTTCAACCCATATTTAATGGGAGTCAAATCCGAACTAGCCTAGGGGGATCCTCAACCAAGGCATCCAATGTCTAAGTGTGTAAGGGGGTTGCAGTATGAAGCTATACCTAGGCTCTAGGAAATGCTCTACATAAAGGCCATGTTCAATATTGATCCCTTACTAGGGACGATAGAAACAATCTAGATCTGCTGACTATAATTGTCATCCTTAATAATATCGTCCATTTCTTGTTTATTAGGCAGAAGGTGGCTAAGAAATTCTACATCCTTCATTTCTTGTTTGTTGGGAAAGAGGTAGATGAGAGGGTCTACATCTTCTTTATTCTCCATTGAAATAGATATCATACAACTATCAATAAAATTTGATAATATAAACACATCAATAAAATTTGATAATATAAACACTTCTCAACAAAATTCAATTGGACTATTAGCTGATTGGTACCAACGTTATGCTAATAAGAACTAATTTAAATTCTCATATTCATATGCTTTCCTCACAACTCTTGACTAAGAATCCATTGTTTGTATACAACCCCTAGATGAAAAATGTCGAGATGGTCTCCATCGTCTTGATTTTCCAAGGGGCAGATTTTATACAAGAAGTATATATACAACAATTGGATTACATAAGAACTTTTCAGCATAAATCCAACGGCCTATTAGCTCAGTTGGTTAGAGCGTCATGCTAATAACGCGAAGGTCACAGGTTCGAGACCTACATAGGCCATTGGATATTCCTTACAGTTCTTCTGTTTAATTTTGAACGATCCTATTCACATCTCATTTCTCTTTGAATGGCACTTATCGTGATCAGACGGTGCGATGATTGAATCGCAATCTTATATTTCTCTTTTCTCTTTGGATGGAACTTATATTTCTTCTCTGTTCTCTTTCGATGGCACTTATATTTCTCTTTTCTTTTTGGAATGCACTTATATTTCTTCTCTTTGGATAGCTCTCATATTTCTTATATTTCTTTTTGGACAACACTTATATTTGGATAGCACTCATATTTCTTCGCTTTGGATGGCAGTCATATCACTTATATTTCTTCTATTTGGATAGAACTCATATTTCTTCGCTTTGGATGGCACTCATATCTCTTTCTGTTTGTTTGTGAAATGAATGTTTAAAATAAAGAAACCCAAAATCACAAGTCTGAATCCTCAGAATTTTTGTAAAATAAATGAATACATAAGCTTACATAAACTTTTTGAAATTTCATTAATGATGATGCGCTAATGTATAAATGAACCATTTATGGAAAGTGCCTTTGTATATTATAATGGACCTTGAGCCTTTAAGCTCTCGTCCTTAGGTAGATAAGGCATTTAATAGATTTAATGCAGGTAGATAGGATTTTATTTCCAGATTGGACAGTTTTAGATTTCGAGAGGGAAAACAGATATAGACACCCTCATTGTATCATTGTAACATAATCCAGCATTCAGGAGAGACGAGAAAACAGAGAAACATGTGAAGAACACCCATGTACAAAAGATTGAATTAATAGAATGAAGTTTTATTTCAATTTCATGGTTGTTGTTGTTTTCTTTGTGTAAATGTTATGCTCATGAATGTTTGTTTTTGGGTATGCATTTGCTTTGTATATGTTGTGCATGTGATTTCAGGGTTTCAAACTGAAGTCTGAGAGAGAGAGGGAAGAGAATAAGTTTCAATTGCTTCTCTGTCTGAGCCAGGAGATTCTTTCATAGAGTGCAGTTGAATTCATCCGCAAAGAGTGCGTTGATGAGGGCTCGATAGTTAAACACTTATTCTCATTCACCCAGAAGTCTCAATTCTTAACTTGAGAAAAAGAAGATAGAGGTTGTTGTCGCAAGAGTTGCATAGGGTCTGAAGTATTCAATCTTTGAGGTGGTTGAATATAAAGCGCAAGGGTTAGGTGCAGGTTTCTCTGAAGAATCAAAGTCAAAGAAAAGTTCAGGAGGCATAGCACCTTCGTGGTGTCGTCAAGGTACAGCGCAAGAGGTTGTGCGTGGACAGATTTAGAACAAGTTTCAAGTGAAAGGAAGAGGTTGTGCGTGGACAGATTTAGAACAAGTTTCAAGTGAAAGGCTCGGAAGGGTAAAGTTCAGGAAGTGGACACTTGACCATTCGGGAAAAATTCTCGAAGAGGAGGAATCGACGGCCAGGATTCGCGAGGGATATTAGTGAAGTCCTGAAGACCACAAGATCTTGGAGAAGTTGTGCATGATTTAAGCCTTAGAGCGCGAGGAGGGAGTCAGAGCTCATCGGAACTCGACTCATCGGAAAGTCAGAGTCTCTAGAGTCATAGAATTCTCATAGGGAGGAATCGCGACTCACGATTTTATGAAGGAACCTTAGCCATAGATCCCGGACTGGACACGTGTTAGTGATCCTAAGAGTTGTGGTTCAACATTCAGGATTTTCCCATGCAAAGGAATTGTTGCCTTTGAAATCGCGATCACGTGATCCCTGATAGAGCAGAGAAAGGAGTGGCTACGTGGCAAGGAGGGGTCGCACGTGCATATCGGAGTTCGGGATTTGGAAAGTCCTGTGGACCAGTGTGATAGGAATCGTGAATTCTCAAAACATGATTTCCCGATCAACCGAAAAGCGTGGGGTCCAGGCGACATCACAGAGGACAGGTGGCATCGGAGTTCGGGGTTTGGAGATTCGTGGCGCCAGTGAAACGCGACATCGCATATGTCGATTTTTCGATAGGGAAATCCCCGATAGGAACAAAGAAGCATCGGCATTGAGACCCATCGGGTTTCAGGGTTTTGGATAGCACGAGGAATGTGCCCATGGGTTTCGCGATCACTCGAAACCTAATTTCCCGATAAGACAAAGGGGAGATCGCAGGGAGAGAGTTCTGTGGGTATTGAAGGGGTCCCGATAACGGATAATAAGAGTATTTTAGCTCTTCGGGTCCATGAAGAAGAAGGTCCTGGTTGTAGCAGTCATTCCCTGAGAGGCCGACTGCGTTAGAGTGGTATTAGAGCGGGATTTTAACTCTTTGTTTTCTACAGCGGAGAGAGGAAGAAATTCATCATTCCACCAAGAAGGGAAAGACAGTCACCTGACCCAGAAGACAGGGAGGTGAGGAGAAGAGGCAGGCTAGCAGGGAATCCAGAGATGGAAAGACAGATACGAGATCTCAGAGCAAGATTCGAGGAGATGGAAATAGTGCAGAGATGCACAGCAAATGTTGGAGATCTAAGTGACTCCGAAGGCGAAGATGAAGTCGAACAGTAAGGAGAAGTTGCAGCTGAAGATGCAGCCAACGAGCGGTTAATTAAGGCTATAGCTTAGATGAGTTCAAAGACCAAAATGGACATTCCAGTGTATGAAGGAAGTCTGGATGCAGAGGAACTGTTAGACTGGATCAGAGCTCTTGACACCTACTTCGATTATGAGGATATCGAAGAGGATAAAAAGGTTAGGCATGCTGTCATGAAATTGAAGGGACATGCAACATTATGGTGGGATGAGCTACAAGCTGATAGAGGTTCCAAAGGAAAACAAAAGATTAAAAGCTGGGATCGAATGATTGCTAAGATGAAGGAAAAATTCATCCCAAGGGATTATCAGATCACACTGTTCAGGAGAATGTAGAACCTGAGACAGAAGTTGATGACAGTGAAGGAGTACATCGAAGAATTCTACAATCTCAATATTAGAACAGGTCATCGGGAGAGTGATGATGAGAAGGTAGCCAGATACCTGAATGGTTTGAGATAAAACATTTAGGATGAATTAAGCATGACAACCATCAGATTTGTTGAGGATGCTTACCATATGGCTCTGAAATCTGAGGAGAAGTTGAGCCATAAGCAAGGACAGTGAGGGCGAGGCAGAAGTCATCCCAGAGGCAAGGCAGTTTCCCAGGAGAAATATCAGAAGCCCAAGGAGGAATGGAAGAAACCTCAGGGTAAAGTTGAAAGAGGTGGAACCTCACAGCGAGGACAACAATATGCTGAATAGAGGGGACAACATAATGAACAGCGAGGAGATTATGTTGATGCAAATACTTTTCCTCATACCAGAGGTAGGGAAGAGGCCGAGGTGGAATCATCACATGTTTCACATGTGGAAAGGATGGACACAAGTCAGTTGATTGTCCATATAGGAAAAAGGACAGAGGAGAAGCTCACATCGCTGAAGCACAGAGGCGAGCTGCTGAAGCAGAAGGCACAGAAAGCGGAAGCTCACTTCTGATGCGGAAACTCCTTTTGACACTTGAGAAAGAGGTGCAGGAGAGTTCAGATCAAAGGACCAGACTGTTCAGGACAACTTGCAAAACCAAGGATAGGAAATGCAAGGTCATTGTGGACATCGGAAGCACCGATAATCTCGTTTCAACCGAGATGGTGGAGAAATTAAAGCTGGAAACAACGGATCACCTGAGTCCATACAAAGTCTTGTGGCTACAAAAGGGACATCAAGTGAGTGTCACTAAACAATGTTTGGTTGACATCAAGATAGGAGGATATAATGATAAAATTCTCTGTGATGTTATCCCCATGGATGTATGTCATTTGTTACTGGGTAGACCATGGAAATATGACCGAAATGTGGTTCATGATGGAAGAATGAACACATAAACTTGAGAGAAGGATGGGAGGACACATAGAATACTTCTGATAAAGGATAAAGAAGTGAAACCGGAAGTAAGAAACACCATACTTCTCATGAGTGGGAAAGAGCTTCTCACAGAGATGGAGAAGAAAGAAGATCCACAATTCTTTGTGGTCAGGAAACCAAGAATTGTCCTGACTAGCACGAGAGTGGATGACTTACCTGTTGAGATTCAGGAACTGCTGGGAGAGTTTGCTGACATCATCGTGGATGAATTACCTCGTTCGTTGCCACCAATGAGGAGTGTGAGTCATCACATTGATCTCATACCCGGAGCCAATTTTCCGAATAAGGCTGCGTACAGATTAACGCCACAAGAAAATGAGGAAGTCAAGAAGCAGGTCCAGGAGCTATTGGACAAAGGACTGGTCAGGGAAAGTTTGAGTCCGTGTGTTGTTCCAACAGTTCTTAGCCCAAAGAAGGATGGAGGTTGTAGAATGTGCACCGACTCTAGAGCAATCAACAAAATTACCATCAGGTACAGGTTTCCACTGCCGAGAATGGATGATCTAATGGATTGCTTGAGCGGGGAAAATTATTTTTCAAAAATTGATCTGAAGAGCGGATATCACCAAATTCGCATGAGGGAAGGTGATGAATGGAAGACAACATTCAAGACAAATTAAGGTTTGTACGAATGGTTGGTGATGCCATTTGGCTTGACAAACGCCCCGAGCACATTCATGAGGCTGATGAATGAAGTCCTAAGGGAATTCATTGAGAAGTTTGTAATTGTATATGCTCTTCCGATCTCACAGGCTACATACAGATTGACGCCACAAGAGAATGAGGAGGTCAAAAGGCAGTTATAGGAGTTGCTGGATAAAGGACTGGTCAAGGAGAGTCTAAGTCCCTGTGTTGTTCCAACAGTGCTTAGTCCGAAGAAGGATGGAGGTTGGAGAATGTGCACTAATTCTAGGGTGATCAAAAAAATTACCATTAGGTACAGATTTCCACTACCGAGAATGGATGATCTGATGGATTGCCTGAGCGGGGAATATTATTTTTCAAAGATTGATCTGAAGAGCGGATATCACCAGATTCGCATGAGAGAAGGCGATGAATGGAAGAAGGCATTCAAAACAAACAAAGGTTTGTATGAATGGCTGGTCATGTTGTTTGGCTTGACAAACGCGCTGAGCACATTCATGAGACTGATGAATGAAGTCCTGTGGGAATTCATCGGGAAGTTTGTAGTCGTATATCTGGATGATATATTGATCTACAGTAAGATGAAGGCTGAACATTTGAAACATTTGGCCATCATGATGAGGAGGCTACAGCAAGAGAAGTTGTTGATTAACATGTAGAAGTCCTCATTTATGAAGAAAGAGCTCATTTATTTGGGTTTTGTTATTTCAGCAAATGAGTTGAAAATGGATCTGGAAAAGGTGGAAGTGATCAAGAATTGGCCATCACCAAGGAATGTTTTCGAGGTGAGGAGTTACCACGGATTGGCAAGTTTCTACAGGAAATTCATTAGGAACTTCAATGGAATTAGCGTAGCGATGGTGGACACAGTGAAGAAGCGACATAAAACTTTTCACTGAACGATAGAGGCAAAGAAGAGCTTCAATCTGTTGAAGCGGAAGATAACAAAACGACCAGTGTTGGTGTTGTTGGACATCAAGAAGACATTTCAAGTGAAATGTGATGCAAGCGGATATGCCATAGGAGTGGTCTTGAGTCAAGAAGATAGGCCAATTGCATATTTCAGTGAGAAGCTAGATGAAGCAAAGCTGAAATACTCCACGTATGACAAAGAATTTTATGCCATCATACAGGCATTAAAGAATTGGAGGCATTACTTGATCCAAAAAGAATGTGTATTGTATAGTGATAATCATGCATTGCAGTTTGTGAGTCAACAGGAGAAGTTGAATCAGAAACATGCAAAATGGGTAGAGTACATGCAGAATTTCACATTTGTGATCAAACACATTTCAGGGACTGCTATCAAAGTGGCTGATGCTTTGAGTAAGAAATGTTTGTTGCTGCAGGAGTTCAGGGACAAAACATTAGGTTTTGAGAATCTCGGGAATATGTATGCCAAAGATGCAGACTTCGGAGAAGCATATGAAGCAGCTGAGAATCCAGTTCTCAGGGATCGAAGCCCACGGATAGATTACATGATCCAGGAGGGATTGCTATTCAGAGGCAATCAACTGTGTATTCCAATTTTCTCCATGAGGGAGAATATGCTGAAGGAAAAACACAGTGGAGGTTTAGCAGGTCACTTTGGTCATGAAAAAAAATTTGCAAAGCTGAGAAAATCATATTTTTGGCCTGGCATGCGAGCGGATGTCAAACGGTTTGTTGACAGGTGTCGAATTTGTCAACATTCGAAGGGCCGAAAACAGAATGCAGGTTTTTATCATCCATTACCCATACTGGAAAGGCCATGGGAGGGGATCAACATGGATTTCATTATGGGATTGTCGAGAACACAGAGAGGGGTTGATTCCATCTTTGTGGTGGTGGACAGGTTTTCTAAGATGGCACATTTCATTCCATGCTAGAAGACCAGTGATGCGACCCACATCGCAATTTTTTTTTTCAAAGAGGTTGTTAGAATTCATGGGTTACTGAGAAGCATAGTCTCAGACAGGGACACAAAATTCATAGGTAATTTTTGGAGGACATTATGGAAGAATATAGGAACTAATTTGGCTTTTAGTTCATCTTACCATCCGCAGACAGACAGACAGACCGAGGTAGTCAACAGAAGTCTTGGAGACTTGCTGAGAAGCTTGGTGACAGAACACCATGGTAGCTGGGACAACATATTGCCACAGGCAGAATTTGCATACAACGATTTAGTGAATCGAAGTACAGGAAAAAGTCCATTTCAGATTGTGTATGGGACACAATCGAGGGGAGTTTCTGAACTCAGGGAGTCATAACAGACTGCGACTAGCAGTGCTAGCGCAGAGGAGTTCATTGAGGCAATGAAAGAACTTCACAACAAGGTGAAGCAACGATTGATAGACTCAAATCAGGAGTACAAGCACAGAGCAGATCAGCATCAGAGACAACTTCAGTTCGAAGTTGGGGATCTTGTTCTGGCACACTTGAGGAAGGAAAGGCTCCCAAGGGGAACATATAACAAACTCAAAATGAAAAATATTAGGCCATGCAAAGTCCTGAAGAAATTTGGAGAGAATGCATATGAGATTGAGTTGTCAGATGGCATTGGGATATCTCCTATATTCAATGTTTCAGATTTATACCCATACAAGGCTGGATAAGAAGAGGATGGAACTGAAGAACTAGTGATCCACTGGCAGAAGCAATTACCAATTGTAGAGAAACCGTAGATGGAATGCATACTCGACCGGCGAGTGGGAAAGAAGACCAGGCGAAAGCAATACTTTGAATATCTAGTGAAATGGAATAATCACCCAGTCGAAGATGCTAGCTGGGAGAATGAAGTAGTGCTACAGAAGCATGGACAGACTGTGCATAAGCTCATGGACAAGATCCCATGAAATATTTCAAGCCGAGGAGTATGATGTAGGAGCATCGCCAACACATCAGCGAGCCAGCACATTGAGCGGAAGATAGCTGGATAAGAGAACACACATTTTGAAATAATTTGAAGTTGTTGCGTGATCTTAAATGATTCATTTAAGAGATGGCACACTTGTGTTGTAATGGACCTTGAGCCTTTAAGCTCTCGTCCTTAGGTAGATGAGGCATTTAATGTAGTTAATGATGTTAGATAGGAATTTAATTATAGATTTGATAGCTTTAGAAGTTCGAGAGGGAAAATGGATATAGACACCCTCCCTTGTACATCGAAATATTATTATTCATTCAGGAGAGGAAGAAGAGCAGCAGAGAAATGTATGAAGAACACCCATGTACAGGCATTGAATTAATAGTAAAAGCTTTGATTCAATCTCTTGGTTATGTGTTGTTTCTCTGTGTATTGATGTTATTCTCATGGTTATTTGCTTCCTGTCATACATTTTCTTTTATATGTTGTGTATGTGATTTCATGGTTGATATGAAGTCTGTGAGGACTAGGAGTTAGTTTCAATTGTTTCTCTATCTTGAAGCAGAGAATTCCTACAAGGTGTGTAGTTGAATTGTCCGCAAGGCATGTGTGACTGCAGGGTTCATATAGAGGAAACTTTTTTTCTAAGTTCTTAGAAGTGCATATTTGACACCAGAGCCATGCAAGGCGTGCGCAGGCTAGAAGAAGTCTCAAAGTTGCGATTCTGAGCAAAAGGTTGAAAGATTGTTGTTGTAGAAGTGCGCAGAGTTGAAACTTCGACACTTAGGTGTGTTGAAGATTTACCACAAGGAGTGTGTGCAAAGAGTTCTCTCGAAGGGACCCAGAAGTTGTGAAAAAAATCTCAGGAAGGATAGACCTTCGAATTTGTCGAAGGAGGATATAGATAAGTCGTGCTTGGAAGGTTTGTTGGGAAGGTTGCAGGTTCACGTGTAGAGTGGTGAGTTCTACAGAAGAGAGGCTCGTCATTTCGAGGATTTCTTCGGGAAGAACGGACAGTTGGAATTTTCCAAGGAGAAGTCATGGGAATCTGAGGGCCATTGGATCTTACGGAGGTGCAAGAAGGCTACAGTTCAGAAGTGGAAGAAAGTTCAAAGTTCAGGAGGGCAGGGGCATCGATCGGAACCACGAGGAGCATGTATTCTACTCATGGATCGGCATATTGGGAGTTCATGAGGTAAGACTCCAACCTTATGCAACGGAAATCGCGAAAGTGCGAAGTGCGACATTCCGACAACCACATAAGTAGCGTGGGCCATAGGCGATAGTGGGAGACAGGTGGCATAGCCATCGGAGGTTCGACGCCTCAGACATCAGGAGTCGAGGTAGGAGTCATTTGGATGCACGAGTACCGAAGGGGCGAGAGGATTAGATCGCAAGATTGTCATTTCGGTTTATCATGTATCAGAGGTTGGAACCTCAAGAGCTTGGCACAACAAGCATCGACAAGCGATAGAGTGAAGTTCCGATAGTAGAGTAAGAGAATTCAGTGTTGACTGACGCATCGGGTCTCGAGGATTCGAGAGCCCAAAAGATAGATAGTGAATTCATGAGCGTGAAGTGAACTGTGGGTGCAGATTTCCCAAAAGGGAAATAGAAGGACATCAATGTTCTTCGAGCCAAAGGAGGAAAGAAGGTCCTGGTGAGTGCGATCATGCTCCGAGTGGGTGCGGTTGGCGTCAGGATGCCACACGCATTCTTTCTTAAATGTTTACACAACGCGAGGCCCTTGGACAGTTCTGACAGCCTTAAATGTTTCTAACAACCTTAAATGTTTACCTAATAGGCCTTAGAGCCTTAAATGTTTACTTAACATGTATATCACAGAACAAGATGAAAATTTTATTGAATATTATTTTTAATGTTTTTAAATGTAAATTTGGAATCTTGGAATTTTGATTTTGTTTATAATAATAAAGGTAAAATTTATTTTTATTTTTCATTTTTCATGTCCATCTTGTTAAGTGATATACATTTTGCACCCAACACTTCTGCCATATATATTTTTCACCAAACAATTACGGATTTGTGGGTTGGCGCACTCCAAAGTTCATGTTTTTCATTTTTCATTTCCATCTTGTTCTTTGATATACATTTTTCACCCAACACTTCTGTCATATAGATTTTGCACCCAACAATTTCATCATATACATGAGACCGAGTAATTTATAGAATATTATAACATTGTACCAAGATTTATAGTAATTTATATATTTCTATAACACTTTTTACTTAATGAATAGTATAAACAAATATTTAAATTGTATTCAATATTATGCTTAACATTTATAAATGTAAATTTGGAATTTTGGAATTTTGATTTTGTTTATGATAATAAAGGTGAACTTTATTTTTATTTTTCATTTTTGATATCCATCTTGTTATGTGATATAAATTTGGCACCCAACATTTACATTTTGCACCCAACAATTACGGATTCGTGGGTTGGCGGAGTCGGGGTTCACATTTTTCATTTTTCATGTCTAGCGTGTTCCGTGATATACATTTTGCACCCAACACTTCCATCTAATATATTTTACACCCAACAGTTCATATATATTTTACACCCAACAATTCCTTCATATACATGATACTGAGTAATTTATAGAATATTATAACATACTACCAAGATTTATAGCAATTTATATAATGCTATAACACTTTTTACTTAATGAATAGTATAAACAAATATTTAAATTTTATTCAATATTATTTTTAAAGTTTTTAAATGTAAATTTGGAATTTTCACCCAACAATTAGGGTTGGTGAAGTTGCGTGTTCACATTTTTTATTTTTCATGTCCAACATGTTCTATGATATACATTTTGCACCTAACACTTCAGTCATATATATTTTGCAGCCAACAATTCCGCCATATACATGAGACAAAGTAATTTATAGAATATTATAACATTGTATCAAGATTTATAGTAATTTATATAATGCTATAACACTTTTTACTTAAT
>CBVK0103761996.1:0-18548 GCA_900067695.1 Picea abies
TGATTGATGATCAAGGAGATCATGTTCAGATTCCTTCCATAGATGATTTCTCTCCAAAGTATCTTATAGAACTGCAGGAAGACACCATCCTTGACAGGAGAATGCGAACTTCAAAACGAGGAAAAATGCGAACTTCAAAACGAGGAAATGTGGAGTATCTTTGAGTTGGTCTTACAGGGATGAATCCAAGAAAATCCAAGTGGATTGAGGTTGGAAGGGTGAGGGAACTATACCCTCATCTTCACATAGACTGAAAATAGTCTTTTGGAGGTCCAAAAGCTTCCCAATGGGGAGGTGTGATCAGGGGATCAAATTTTGCTCAAAAATTCAAAGTGCTCGGAATCGCTTCAAACAAAATGAGAGGGTAGGCCTCATCATTGCAAACCCAACGCAACTCATTTCGTCTCAAACGGACGCCGGGAGCGAGAGATATTGCAATCTGTTCATAAAGTCAAATAGGCAAAAAAAGGGACGCTAATTGTACAGTCCGTACATGCTGATGTGGCAGGGCCGTACGACCGTACGATGACGTTGCATGTGGTGACGTGGAAATCATCTATTGGTTGACAGTTGGTCGAATGGGATGTCGACATGTGGAACTGTTTGGGGCAAGTGATTGGGTGCCACGTGGCCTAATCATGGGCTGCCACGTGGCACCCCTTTATTGGATATTGGTTTGTTGTAAAAATGTATTGGAGTCCGTGGGGTTCAACCCCCGGACCTCCCCACCATGTAAAGCCTTCACAACATCCGCCCGACCATTTTACCGCCGTTTGTTTCTTATTACATATGTGTGTTTTATTGTATTTAAATTCACATATTATTGTATATGGCGGGGGGTCGGGCCGAGGCTTAGCCTCGGCCCGTGGTTTTGTTTCAATACATATGACCATGTTATAACATATATGTCCAGGCATTGGTACAATGGAATGGAACCCCTGGTCGTATGCCTTTATACATGTGACCATACGAAGCGCGTGGAGGGGCTTAAGTTTTGGTTTCAAATGGTTAAAGCTCGAGGTCATATTATAACCCCCCATGTGCCCAGGTGCTAGGCGGTTAGGGGCTGGTGCACCCATAACCGTCCTACAGTTTTCACCGTTGGCACGGTTGCACCTGGTGCTGGGTTTTTACGCTATTTATTACGTGTGTGCCAGGTTCATTTGACAAGGGTGCGTTTTGTAGATGTAGAGACAACAAGCTTGAAGGGGGGACTTCTAGGAGGCCTAACTTCTTCGTTTTTCGACCAATTGAGGTGCCGAAAAAACCTAGATAGGGGTTTTTGGACGCTTTGAAGCCATTGGAGTAGTCGGTTGGTCATTTTGAGCATTGTAAGACATGTTTTTGAGCACTTTGAGCAATTAATAATAATGATCCATTGGAAGCTGGACCAGGAGATGTAGCCCAAGAGAGGGGTGAACTCCTTCTCCTTTATCAATTGCTGTGTTTATGTGCTTATGTTCATTGATTATGCTGATGTCTATGTGAATTTCACATGAGTAATCCCTTAATTTATGTGTTGCAAAATTGATCCATTTTCTTTAAACACATAACATTTACATTGCAATAATTTCAAGATTTCAAGTCTTCTTCATTTTTAGATCATTTCTATGGACCAAACTCTAGCCACCAATGCTTCTGGTGTGGAGGTTTGATTACTTGATTTTCTCCACACCTCCTCAGACAACAAAGCTCCAAAAACAATATCAAATTCAAGAGTCTCAGTTGTACTAAAGCTAATGGAAGTAACTAGATGGTCACAAAATTCAAGAAATGAACATAACATTGTAACTGTTTGTTGATGTTTAGATTGGTTATTATCCAAACAACAACCTCAAGAGGATATGAATCCCCCTACATTTTTTTTGAGGTGATTCTCCTATATAAAAACACAGGGGGATTCATATCCTTGTGAGGTTACTGTTTGGATCATAACCAATCTAAAATCAACATTTTTGGCGACCATATTGGGGAGAACAAAAGGGTGGTTTCATAGACTGGAATCTTCATGACTCAACTTGAACCTAATCAACCCCAGCTACAAGTTGGAATAGGAAATCAAATAAGTGTTCTACATAAGTTGTACGATTTGGTACTATAAAAAAACAAGAAGCCAAGAATAGCTCGAAAGATCATGGGAATCCCTCGCCCACAAGGAAGAAAGAGAAATTAAGAGAAAACAAAGAAGAAGAGATTGAAATTCAAGAAAAAGTTGGAGTCATATAAAGGTCCCGTTAGCACCAGATGTCACTCCTCGATTGTAGCAAGAGTAATCTTGATACCCATCAGTTTATATGTCACAGGTTTTTTTATACAGGGTGATTGAATGGAAGTAAACTCAAAACAATATCATTTTAATTCAAAAAACTAGGTCGGGCATGCATGATCAGGTGAGGTCTTAATTTAACTTTAGACAATAAGTTGTAGTAAGGGTGAGTAGGAGGAATACTTCAGTGAGGAAATGCAAAGGTTTTCTATAGGCATCAGGCTTCCAACAACCCAAAGAGGAAAAACTTAAATGCAAGAACTTCTTGTGTTCAAATTACAAGAACAATAAAAGAAATCATAACAACGCTACCATAAAACATTTATCATAACATAGTCACAATGATTCATGTGAATCAGTCAATCATGAACTCTTTCATTATTAGATGGAAACAAGATGGAGCAAGAAAGCTGACTCTCATTAAACAAGAAGTTTCACATACATGTACATAACCATAGAACCAAAATATCCATTAAAACTTTACATCATGGTAGCTTAGATCTATCGTTGATACCCACAAAAATGGAAAAAAATCCTACATATACTCAGACTGGATTGGACTTTCTGAAGCCGGACATATCATCCATTCAAGGCTTTACGTTGATGAGTTTCTCTGTCAGACTGCGCATGTAGACGTTGGGCAGACTGCCCATGCAATTGTCTGTCAGATGCGTTCTTTGTCAGGATGGACTGACAGCTGCCTCTGCGCTTGTCCCTTCACAGCCTTCTTATTTATGGAAGGAGACGATGTTCAACCACCGTCAACTACCTCAATAACTGCTTTCTCGAGATCAGGTAAGGCCCATTCAATTCTGCATTTGGACAACATGGCGACCTTTCCTTGGTCGTTGCTCCTTCGATGGACTACTACAAGGGGGACCGACCTACAAATGTGGACGAGGATTTGATGGGGAGAGCAATGGCACCAATAATTCGAAGGTGAGACAAGGGGTGCTGAGGTGGAAGCACCAAGTGGTGGAGAAATGGGGCTATGAAACTGGACGAGGAGTGCCATGGGAATATGGATAGGACACAGTGTAAGTGGCATGGAGCACGGAAGCACAGGTTTCAGGAGATAAGAGGGATGAAAGAAAAGGGGACATGATACCTGGAGCATGGAGGACAGGTGTGTGGTAGCGAAGGGTAGGAGGGGAGCGAGAGATGTGATAGGGGAATGAGAAAGGAAACGTGGAGTACACATGTCACCGGGGGGCGAGGGCGGTAAGTGAAGGATGCAATGATAAGAGGTTTTAGGGGTGGGTCACACAAAACCACCCATATCAGACTTCCCCCCCCCCTCATTAAAGGCAGAATGACAAGGGGGGTTCGGAATGAGACCTCAGTCATCGATCTTGGAACTTAAATCTCAGTCATTGAAACTTGCATGTCCTCATATCGGACTCACCCCCCCCCCCCCAAAAGGCAGAATGTCCGGAATCAGACTTCATCTGTAGATCTGGGCGCGCAAATCGTGGCCGCCCAGATCCAGACACTTATTAAACCATATGCACTAGATCACTAAGACCTAGGAAAAGTGGGGTTTTTTTACCCATTTCTTGCCCTCTTTTTGTCAAAGGGGTCGCTTCTTAGGGAAAATACCCCCTACATGTTTATGTGATAACATTAGGCTCCATGGGGGATGGCGCACCCCCTCCGGGCTACCAAGAACTCTTTTTGCAGCTTCAGTGCCTTGCTATTGGGCTCTGGAGTCATTTATTAAGCTGAAAACAATACTTACAAAAACCTGAAGAGCCACTCATGGCTCAAACAAAATACTTCTTTAGGAAATGCCCATTCACAGGGCCATTAAAAAATTCTTTTCCCTCACTGCAACCTGTAGGTGTTGTTTAGAAATACTTCAGAGATTTTGAAGGGCCCAATCTAGAGGGCTTCAAACTTGTTGTGTTTGCCTTTATCCTGCCTGGGTGCATCCCACTTAAGCACTAGATCTCTGAGCTCGAATTTCTCTTTTCTAGCCTTCCTGCCAAAGGTCTGCTTGATCTTCTACTGATGATCATGAGCTCTATCCATTACCTTCTCTTTGTTCTGTTGCACTTCCACCAGTTGATGAATTATTTTGACCATATTGTCTGGCTCTCCTTCATAATCTTGAAAGAATTTTGCTACAGGTAGAGCCAGCTGAGTGGGACATACAACTTATGTTCCATAAACAAGATGAAAAGGGGAGGTGCCCAGGGACCTCTTTATTGTCACTCGATTGTCCCATAGAGCGTATTTTATCTTTGAATCCCATCCTTCTTATTGTCTTCCAACAATCTTTTAATGAGCTTGATCAGAATTTTATTGGAAGACTCTGCCAGTCCATTGCCTTGAGGATAATAGGGAGTGGAATGAATCAGTGAAATCTCAAACTGCTCACAGAACCTAACCAGAGGCTCAGACTTGAAAGACATGGCATTATCAATGACAATTCTGCTGGGACAACCAAACCTTGTTATGATATCCTCCAGGAAGTCGATGATTATCGTGTGTGAAGCACTCCTAGTGGGGATAAATTCTATCCATTTGGTGAAATAATATGTTGCAGACAAGATCCATTTGTGTTGGCCACTTGAAGGAGGATGAATCTCTCCAATGAAGTCCAACCTCCATTATTGAAAGGGTCCAGAAGCTACTACAGGCTTCAGTGGAAGAGATTTGAGCTACTTCTTTCCTGAAAATTTTTGACATTTTATGCAGACTTTGACTTCTCTGCAGACATCGGTGAATAAGGTGGGCCAGTAGTAACCAACCTTGAGAATTTTGTGGGATGTGGTCTTCCAAAAATGGTTCCCCCTACATAGGCTACTATGAAAATCAAACATAACCCTTTGGGCCTCCTATGGGTTTAAACATATCATAATCACTCTCAGAGGGTCCCTCCAATGCAAGACCTGGTCAATAAGGAAATATCTGACTGCTTTGATCTTTAAAGATCTTTCCTTACTCTTCCCTATTCCACCAGGAGGCTTTAATTCTAGCAGAAAATATATAATGTCTCTATAACAGGTGCACTCTGATAGTGTTAAACCATCCTGAGAAATTTTGTTGGACAACTCAGCTTGTTGATTTTCTTAGTAAGAATTTATGAAGATAACCCCCAAGGCCTTACAATTGGATTGATCCAGCATCTTTTCTAAACCCTACCCTTTAACTAACTTGGTGTGATTTATTTCCAGATTAAACTCAAGGATATTGGCAATCCATTTACTCCTTCTACCATCTATGTCGGGTTGTATAAGAATGTCCTTCACAGAGGCTGAAGGAACATATGCAATTACCTTTGAGTGAAAAGAATAGAATCTGAAAGCTTTGAGAGCTTTCACTAGGGCATATGCTTGTTTCTCCATGATGTCATATTTGACCTCTATGTCCCTTAATTCCCTGTTGAAAAAGGAAATAGGTTGTTCCAACCCCTCATCATTCTTTTGCAATAAAACAACTGCCACTGTATCAAATGAAGCAAAGGAGAAAAACAAAATATCCTTGGAATAATCAAGACTAATCAACATTGGTGCCTCAGTCAATGCTTGTTTGATTTTGTTAAAATATTGTTTGCGCTCAACATTCCATTTTACTTCATTTCCCTTTCTGATCATGGCTAAGATATGCTTTACTAGCTCGAAAAAATTTGAGACAAACCTTCTCAGAAAGTTGATCTTTCCCAAGAAAACCTGGACTTCTTTCCTGGAACTGGGAAGTGACAAGATCCGAATCACCTCCACCCTGCTAGGATCAATTCTAACTCCCTCTGTTGATACTATATGCTCTAACAACTTTCCCTCCTTCATGGAAAATATAGATTTTTTGGGATTTAGGGAAAGTCCAAACTTCCTGCATTTCAGGAAAACCGTTTTTAAATGTTCATGGTGCTCTCTGTCTAACTTGGAGAAGACTATGATGTCATCCATATAGATGACCATGAACTTGTCCCTTTATCCAATGAAATATATATCCGTGGTTCACTGAAAGGTTTCCCCTGCATTCAACAAACCAAAGGGAATTTTGGCATACATGAATGTACCCCAAGGAGTGGTGAAGGTTGTTTTTTCTCTATCCTCAGGTAGGACTGATATTTGATTGTAGCCAGAAAATCCATCAATCATAGATATCCTGGATGCACCTGTTACCCTCTGCAATATGTGTTCCATCTTAGGTAGGGGGTAATTGTCCTTCTTTGAGCTTCTGTTCATATTTTGGAAATCAACACAGAGCCTGATTTCTCCACTTTTCTTTCTCACTGGGACCAGATTGGCCACCCATTTAGAATATCTCAAGGGGACGATGATTTGGGCATCTAACAACTTCTTCACTTCTCTTTCCATGATAGGCAGCAACATGGGATTAATCTTTCTTAGCTTCTGCCTGAATTCCTTTGTCGCTTCTTTCAATGGGATCTTATGTTCAATGATGCTAGAGTCATATGTCCTGAGGTCTTCATAGGTCCAAGAAAACACATCAACAAATTCTTTTAATAAATCAGTATACTTGGCTTATTTATCCATTGACAGGATTCTTGACAACTTGACAAACTTAGGATCCTCCTTTGTGCCAATATTGCACACAGTTACATCGGCATCCCCATTTGAAACCTTAGCCTTTACTATTTCATCATTCCCATCGAACAATCTTTCTAAAGGAACTAATCCCTTTGGAATGTGATTCATAGGCAACTGAACAATATGGTGATTAGAAATGTTATTTAAAAATAACTCAGGGTGAGGATCACCTTCGGGATCATGATCCTGATCAATGTGCAATGCATAGAACTCATAAACACACTCAAGAATTTTTCTGATTTCAATATCATCCTCGAATACCTTCCAATGCTTGATATTGTCTAGTAAAGAGGGCCTATATCTTATCTCAACATCATATTTGAACTTAGGTGGAAGAGGGATCCTAAACTGGCTAGCTGAGATAGCTAAGGAATTGACCAAAGTATTTTCCTCTCTTGGAATAAATGAAATGTTGAAGGTTGTGAAGAAATTTTCAATTAAGTCCCACACCTCATTTTTGTAACTCCTGAGTTGAGGATGCTTAGCCCGATAAGCATTTTTGACCTGCTGGACTATCAACTCAACATCTCCAAACACTATTACCTCTTCATTTACCATGTCCTTTGCGGCCCTCAAACCTAAAACAAGAGATTCATATTCTGCCACATTATTGGTAGTCTCAAACTCTATCTTGTATGACAGGGATATTGTTTCCTGACAAGGTGACACAAACACCACTCCGGCACCAACACCTTCACTAGAAGAGGCTCCATCAAAGAACATCTTCCACACAGAGGTATTTGGAGGAGGTATTTCACGATAAGAAATGGGTTTCTTTCTGATTTCAAGAGGGTCTTTAGGAGTATCATTGAGATGCAATAAAATAGGCCCCAAATTAGTGTCAAGTGCAAAAATAGGATGATTAGTGGGGTCTGCTTCGTCACTAACAATGTAGGCTAACTGAGCTTCTCTATACAGCCTCCTGTGTTCCCCTCCAAAGACTGGGATGGTAGCATATGTAAGGTCCATTTGTAATGTTCCTCCAAGATTTTTAATCCAATATCTTGACAATAGAATGCCAAACTTGCGAGGAACATCAGCTATCACAATGTCCATGACCACACTCTTCATGGGAAGCTAAAATAAGGACACCACCAAGTCTTTGATGACTCCAAGACATTGCACCCTCCTTGAATAAAAAGAGTACAAGTCGTGGTAGGCCTTTGTGACTTTCAGACCGAGTTCTTCCATGACAGGTTTGGGCATGAGATTATGAGAAGCCCCTGAATCCATTAAACAATTATGGAACACCTTATCTTGAATGTTCAGGGATGTGTAGAAGGAAGGGGATGAATCATCTCTATCTTCTACCATGGGACCTAGGATGACTGTTGGCTTTTCATCTTGGATATTTACTGAGTCTGTGGAAATCTGAGGTAGCTCGAATAACAATAGCTTAGAGAGGGACCTTTTGAAATCTTCATGTTTGACTAGCTCTGAAAGGGGCACAAGAATCCTAATTTTCTGAATTTCATGCTCAAAACTAAAGGAGGAAGGAGGCTTAAGAATTTCCCTCACCTCAGGGACAGGATCTTTGGTTGTTGGTAAAATATTCTGAGTTTTCTCTTCCTTGGCAATGATTGTTGCAGGTTTAGGATGCCTTTCTGCTAAGAAAGGCTGATCAAGGATATTAGACTTCCCTTCTTTATTCTTTGACCTGAGGTTGTATCTGTTAGGAGTTTTGTTGGCTTTTTCCACTTTACTCAACTCATTTATTTGAGTGTTCATGAGAGACTCTTCATATGCAGATTGAGTCAAATGGGGAAAAGGGGAAGTGTCTTCAATACAATGAATTTTAGGTTCGATCTCCTCTTCTTCCCTCTCCTCATCATTGACCTGGTTATTTTGGAGAAGGGTTTGAATCCTCTGATCATCTATATTTATGTTCCTTTGTTCCCTTGGAATAATCTGGGGAACATTGTTGTTTGGTCTCCTAAAACCTTTGTTATCAGTATTTTGTGGATTTCTGTAAATTGGCTTCCCTTCTAACTCCAACCTTTCCATCCTAGCCAAAAGTGTTTTTAGCATCTTAGTTACTTCATCAATCTGAGGGGAAAGGGTAGAAGAACAAGACGTGGAGGCTTTAGATCTCCTCCTGGGTATGTCTCTATCAACTTTATTTCTGAGTCAAACAATAGCCAATATATTCGACTCAACTTCCACAGTCGCATCCTACATGTAAGCCAGGGAAGTTGCTCATCTTTCCCTCAACAAAAGGCAGAAATCAGGGTCAAAAGCACTAGCATAAGTAATTTTGGCTGAATATTCCAAGGGCTTTATCTCATCAAGGATATTATTGTACATCTTATTGAACCTCTTGGAGAATTCAGAGACATACTCTTCTTTCTTTCTCTTCAAAGACCCAAACTCTCTCATGTAATACATGAAGTCTTTCTTATCTCCCCACTGTCTCAAGAAGGGATTATCCAAAGCCTCTATCCCATCAACAGATCTAGGAGGAAGGGCCCTAAAGAACTTCCTAACCTCACCTTCAAGGCTATGGAAAAAAATCCTCATCCATACGTCTGCATGCATGATGACATGATGATCTGTAAAACTGTAAAAGGCTTCAAGGTGTTCTTCTGCAGTTATATCTCCTTCGCCTGTAAACTTGGGCAATTGCTTGAGGTAGCCATCTATTGGAAGGGCATTGATAGGCTGAGGCAACACAAGGGGAAAATACCTATCAACTATTATGGCCTCCATCCTGGTCATGGGGGGATTTTATCCTACCATATGAATGTTTGGTGGAGGAGAATTAGGATGGGAAGGAGTTTAAATAGGGGAGATCGGAACTGAGCTTCCAGGTGGAAAGGGAAAAAATGGAGGATTCAGAGAAAAAGATACAGGGCTTGAGTCAATGGAGGCTTCTCTTTCTATAGTGGCTGCAAGAGTAATAGGAGGAGGGGTCATAAAGCTAGGAGTAGGAAAATATTCTGTGGTCCTGGGTCTATGGTAAGGTACAACTTCAAGGGAGAGAGGAGTGAAAAGGATTTCTCCCTCCAATCCTATACTAGGAGGGGAAAACTCAACAGGAACACTCCCAAAATTTAAAGTTTGAAAAACTCCAGTAGAAGGTATGATAGGGGAATGAGGAGCATAAAATGGAGTTTCTACAGAAGGAGATGGAAAATTATCAGAAATACCTGGTTCAACAATAGAATATCCTCTTCTAAAGGATTTTTCCTTTCTGATAATCTTCTCTAGATCTACTTTAGGTTTCGTCAAGGGAAATTGAGGGGTAGACCTCGTGTGTCTGCCTCTGGAAGCCACAAGTGAAACAATAGGTTTTCCACGGTGGAGTCGTCACAATGGAGTCGCCACAATGGAGTCATCAGGTGCACAGTAGGAATCTTGTAGGGATCTGATACCTAATGCACCTTTAGAATCAAAGGCTCAATGTCATTCAATCCCAAAGAATATCTTCAACTTCGTCCCCGGAAATGGTGCCAGAAATGTTAGCACCAGATGTCATTCCTGTATTGCAGCAAGAGTAAGCCTGATACCCATCAGTTTATATGTCACGATGTTTTTTATACAGGGTGATCGAATGGAAGTAAACTCAGAACAATATCGTTTTAATTCAAAAAAATAGGTCGGGCATGCATGAGAAGGTGAGGTCTTAATTTAACTTCAGATAGTAATTTTTAGTAAGGGTAAGTAGGAGGAAGACTTTGGTGAGGAAATGCAAAGGTCTGTTGTAGGCATTAGGCTTCCAACAACCCAAAGAGGAAAAACTTAAATGCACCATGGGTGCTGAGGTGGAAGCACCAGGTGGCGGAGAAATGGGGCTATGACACCGGATGAGGAGTGCCATGAGAATATGGATAGGACATTGTGTAAGTGGCATGGAGCATGGGATAAGAGGTGTCGGGAGATAAGAGGGATGAAAGAAAAGGGGACATGACACCTGGAGCATGGAGGACAGGTGTGCGGTAGCGAAGGGTAGGAAGGGAGCGGGAGATGTGATAGGGGAATGAGAGAGGAAAAGTGGAGGACACATGTCACTAGGGGGCGAGGGCCATAAACGGAGGAGGCAACAGTAAGAGGTTTTAGTTGGGAGCCACACAAAACTACCCATATCAGACTGCCCCCCTTCATTAAAGTAAGAATGACAAGGGGGGTCCAGAATGAGACCTCAGTCGTTGATCTGGGCGCTTAAATCCCGATCATTGAAACGTATGCATCCTCATATCAGACCCCCCCCCATTAAATGAATACTTCGTCCATAGATCTGGGTGCACAAATCCTGGCCGCCCATATCCATGCACTTTTTAAACCATATGCACTAGATCACTAATACCTAGGAAAAGTAGGTTTTTTTGACCCATTTCTTGCCCTCTTTTTGTCAAAGGGGTCGCTTCTTAGGGAAAACATCCCCTACATGTTTATGTGATAATAGGTCCAATAACGAGAAGAAATAGTAAATGACGTCAATTTCCTCAAGTTGGTGAAACTTCGAGAACATATGCAAGAAGGACCCTAATAATGGGAGACAAAGAAGAAATAAATGAAGTCCCCGAGAATCAAGAAGAGAGAAAAAGAATACAAAGAAGAATAAGACCCATAACTATTCCAATTAATTTGCAAGGGGAACAACACCCATTACTGACTCTCCCCCAAAGAGTTCTACCAATTTTGTCAAGAGATGGAAGCATATATCCAAAGAGACATCTAGATCAATTCTTGTTGGTTTGTGATATCCATTTGATAGAACATGATGATGTCATGGTTAGAGTATTCTTTCATACTTTGACATGACAAGCCTATGAGTGGTACTTCTCTCTTACACCTAAATCGATTTCATCATTTGATGACTTGGAGAACATGTTCCCCACTATGTATGCACCCCCAGTTTCATACCGTACATTTCTCACACAATTCACTCAAATTCATTTCAAAAAGGGTGAAAGAATCATAGACTTTAATTTAATATTTTTTGAGACGTTAAATCAAATTCCAGAAGAGAGAAAACCAAATGCTCCTATTATTTTTTGTTGTTATAAGAACACAATGCCTGCTAATGCAAATTATTCCATCATATCCTCAGGAATAAATAATTTATATGCATCTATTCAAAAAGAAACATATATGGAGGAATTTATGTTAGAAACAATTTCAAATCCTGAGATCATCTTAGGGAAATTCCATAGGAAAAGGAATACTCTTTCCATATCAAATACAGGACCGTCAACTTCAATAAATTTTGAGAATCGAGGAGTTAGTAGAGGAATTCTCTAGGGGGTTATCCCTAGTGTAAAAAATGATCCATCCATAACTCAAGAAATGAGGCAAAGAATGGAAATAGCTAAAATGAATAAAACTATTCGACAGATGCAAAATGAGCTAACGAGATTAAGAAGAGATAAACATTGTGCTCCTACAAATCAAAATCCAAGAATTCTTGTCCAAGAACAAAGAAGAAACTTTTTCCTAGAGAAAATAATGAGACGTGATAGAGACGACAAAAATGAAGAGCACAGGCAAAGGGAACCTAGAGTGTCAAACCCTAATTCCATGGTCTTGGAAGAAGTTTTTAAAGAATAAAATTTTGATAATTTTGATCAAGACACAGATATCATTCAAGATTAAATTATTAAATCAGTACAAATGGATGAAGGGGAGTCATATTTTTACATTTTTAATGAACAAGAAGAGAATGATATTCGCAAGAAAATGTTGTACAAATGAGAGAAAAATAAAATATTTTCAAAACGAAATAGGTTCTTGAAAAAGAAAAAGAATAGAGAAAACCAAATCCTATAGAAACAACAAAGAAACAAACAGTTTCCAACCAGGCAAAGAATCCACAACAGATGACCTATACTGTGATGGATGATTAGATGAGTTAAGAATATATTTCCCTTTCATGGATGTGGTTAAAATTACACAACATAGGGAGAATATTTTTAATATTCTTGATGAACCAAGCACTAAAATAGAAGTGGTTGTCACAAATTCCAAGAAACATCAAAATTTTTCATTAGTCAAGCTAAGGGGTAAAGTTTCATCGTTTTACATAACTATAGAAAATCATGATGATGTATTGCATAATTGTTTGGTTGATAGTGGAGCAACCAATATCATGATTCCCTTTTCATTCATGGAGGCACTCAGAATGGGATGTACCAAATACTATGAAACTGTGGAAAGTAGTTATGCAATTGATTCAATAAAGGTGCCAACTTGCAGTGAGATTAAATATTTTTTTGCATGGATAACTGTAACACCGAACATCACAAAATTATTTACCATCATAGTGGTAGATTTTCCTCCAGCGTACGTAGTTGTTTTAGGAAGAGACTAGTCTTTAATGGTTGGAGGTTATATTATGAACGATGGAAGCTACATGATGCTTCCTAATAAAAATGGAACAATCGTCGGATTTCCTAGAGCAGCCAGAAAGCCTATATCTTTCACGAATAAATAAAATGAATTAATGGAGAAATATATTGATGCAGGGATTGAAAATTATGTTGTTCTTAGTCCAAAACTGATTAACCTTCCAAAGAAAGAGGAGAATAAGAGGCTCACCCAAACTATGAACGCGTATGATGCTGATATGAAGGATCACCGACAAGATCAACAACTACTTCTTGTGTTGAAAAAACCTCATTTAGCACTAGTACAAAATGAGAGATAAGTGACCAAAAAAATGACCAAAATCCACATATAAATTACCACTTTTGATTTAGCGATCATTGGTGGCTAATTTCCAGTCTCTTATCACGCGACAAAAAATGTGGTCATATTTAGTTTGGTCATTTATAGCTTCTGTTGTGGTAATTAATTTGGTCATATATTTGGTCATTAATTTGGTCATATATTTGGTCATTAATTGTCACAATTAATGACCACAAGACAAGATATAAATGACCAAACTAAATTTGACCACATTTTTGGTCGCATGATAAGAGACCGGAAATTAGCCACCAAAACTTCCATGTGGTCATTTATGTGCACATTTTGGTCACTTATCTCTCATTTTTTGGTCATTTTGTATGAAAGTTTTGGTCATTTTGTTTGGTCACTTTTCTCTCATTGTTTGGTCACGTATCTCTCATTATTTGGTCACTAATTTAGTCATTTTTAGTCATTTTATATGTGTTCATTATTCTCATTTTTGGTCACTAATTTAGTCATTTTTAGTCATTTTATGTGTTCATTATTATCATTATTTGGTCACTAATTTAGTCATTTTTAATCATTTTATATGTGTTCATTATGTTTTAGTATTTTTAATGGTGTCCATTATTAATCAATATAATTTTTTAGTATGATATTATGTCTAAATTAAAAAAAGAATCATACAATATTCATGCTCATCTAATACACATGTGAATCATGCAATATTGTCACATTAATTAGTTAATTACAACACTTATAAATAAATTAAAGTAAGTGATGAGATTTTTAAATCGGCTAGCGGGGTCGCTAAAATTGGCAGAAGGGATAAATAAGTGGTGGGAGAGCTAAAGTTGGCCAAGTAGTAAAGTGAATTGGTAGGACCTTCCAAATCTCAGGCCCGATCAGATCGACGACTGGTATTGTATTTCGCTAGTGTTAGTAGCTCGACGGTTAGTACATGGAGAGAAGAGAGGAATAAAATCTTCCTTGCTACTTGTTGCTTCCTGATTGATTCTTCTACCTCAAGTGGTATTGATCAAAACCATCATTGGCCCTCGCAAAAATTCAAATATAATCAAATAAATCATTTTATTATTATTTTCAAATCTTGGAAAGTTGAATCTCGTGCCATTTCTCCCACTGGTTTTAGCTGATAGTCATTTTCAACTGGAATTGCACTTCACCAACTCGATCCTGAGTTATTTACTGTAACATTGTAACCACCAAGTACTTCTAAAACATTCTTTTTTATCATGGAATCAACTTGAAATCTGTTTTTTCTTTCTAAAAACTTAAATGAAAAGGAGGAGTCCATAATTGATAAGGAGGGGGGTATTTTTTTATCCAATTTTATCTTCCAGTAACATCTCAGAGTCTAAAAACAAGTTACCTGCATCATAAACCAAAAATTATGATGTTCTGAGTAGTGTTAGGGCGTCAATTTCTCGTTTCTGTCAAGAAAAAACCTGTCATTTCCCTGAGTTCGTCAGTTTGTGTGCAACTAACTATTCGCATAGAGAGAGAGAGTAATTGTTGTTGATCATGGGTCAAAAATATTGTTCCAAGTCAATTCCCAGGTCATTAGAGATTCATTAGGGTTATTCTATCCTTTTCCCCAAACTTATGTGCCGTTTGATGATGTAGAATTGACTAGGGTTTATAAAGAATGTTTTTTAGAGACAAAAAATGAGTTTCTTTCCAAAATATTGAAACTTGGTCAATTTATTGAAGGTATGGCATTGCCCTGGGATGAAAATATTTTCCAAGAAAGTGTAAAATTGGTCTTTTTCCTTTTAAGTTGGATTTTAGGTCTTGATAATGATAAGTTTGTCATTAAATTCATGTTAGGGTTTTTGATGAAGTCAAGTCAGTTAGAGTTGGTCCTAGTTTGCATTAATTTTGATGATTTCCTAGCTGAAGTAATACATGCTCAGCTGAATTTCCACACTCTCAGACATTTTCGGTACCATACCTATATCTTGAACATGTTCATATACTACTGACAACCAAATTATCAACAACTAGATACAATATTCTTCTTAGACCATTTAGTCATATCAATTGAGGAAGATAAGATTAATATGTTTTATTTCATCAACAAAATCATGTCATGGATCTACAAAGTGATTTTCAATACAAAACTTCCATGGGTTTTAGAGGACATGAACACCAAGCTATTGTTCACTCTAGAAAACAGAACAAGAGACTAGTTTTTGTACAGAGATTATACAATCATCAGGGTTTATGGTTTCAATGAAGCACCTTACATTCTTCCATCATTTTTTACTCCTAGAATATTTTCTCTTGAGTTCATTAGACAAAGACTTTACTCTGACACAAAGCATTTTCTTAATTACAAGAATTCATCAAATATTAAATTCCCCTTTAATATGGGACCTCTTGTCATTAAATATAAATCAACTCTTCCCATAGTATAGAAGTTGTTGAAGGTCGCAAATTTCCAAGAAGCAGAGAAGATTAGATATGATCCTCATCAAATAATATCACATAGAAGATAACAACAAAAAAATGCACACTATGAGCATGAAATAGTATAAGGTTTAGATAAAATGGCCAACTTTGAAAATTTTGATCAAGACCAGCAAATGCGAAAAATGTTTAATGAAGTTCAAGATTCACAGACTGATACAATCCAAGCAAATCCTCTTATAATGGAAATTCAAACTCCAACCAAAACTGATAATGTGAACAAAAGAGCCATATCATAGGTATATGACATGTAAATTGATGAACCATTTTCCAGTAAAAGGAGTAAAATTGAAAGGGATAAAGTTGTGGTCATCTTGGAAGAAGATGAACCCATAAAACAAGAAGGAAATGTTGTAATTGTTGAAGAAGAACATTTTTTTTCAAATACAGAAGAGAGAATCTTAAAGCCTGTCATTCAAATACAACAATATTTATCTTCAAATGCTCAAAACTCCCATTTTAAATATAAGAAAGAGATAATTACATGATATGCACAAAAGAAAAAACAATTATTTGAAGAGGGTCAGAAATTATTTTCAGAAGTCAGGAAACCATCTCAAAATAAAGTTTCATTGGTTACAGTTAAAGATGAAGAAAGAAATACCTTGAATATAACAGTTACAGAAGAAAACAAGGTCACTGAGATGAAAATCAAGACGGATCAAATTAATGCACCAGATACGATTCATTTTCATAAACAAACCAATGAAATGATTTATGGTGAACTCTTACAATTAACTTTGAATATTGCAAGGCTAGAAAGAAAGGTGACAAATTTGGAAGGGAAACTAAAGTAGGAAAATAGATCAAATAAAACATGGCATATACAAATTAAAAGGATAGAATCATATATCATGGTTGTAGGGGAAAATCCTGGCAATATGCATCATATTAAAAAATTTCTTGAGGAAAAAGAAAACACAATCCAAGTGATGAATAAGAAATTAAATATCCCTGGAATGAGCATGTGAAAACCACATAACTAACGACCTTACAACAAGAAAAGTATTCTCTACAATAATAACTGATGAGATATAAAGCAAAAGTCCGCAGAAAGAAAGAGATTAATTGTTTTTTATAAATGTAACTGCAAGCTCTAGTCAGGAGAAATATGTATCTATTAAAAACCTGGTAAAATCTATGTCCCAAGTTAAGATAAAGGATTTAGAAATTGAAGAACTGAAACAAGAAAATCAGAAACTTAAATAGGAAGCAGCTCAAAGAAGTGAAAAGAGTAATCAAATACAAAAATAGAACAATTATTTGCAGGAAAAAGGTTTCCAAGTTGAAGTCAAGGATAAAGGGAAAGGTTCCATTGCAAGGGGCAAAGCATCTTCTATGGGATTCCTTAGTAGTGGATATCACCAAGTTTAGACAATAGTTAAATTTTGTTGATAACAAGAGTAGTGTAGCAAGCATAGCCCTTCATAGATGTGTAATTGTAAATGAAACACTATTGAAAAGACCTTTGGAGTGGGCTCAAAATGCAATTAATATCCTAAATGCAGTCTCTAATGCATATTTTGCAGACTATTGGAGTCAAAGATAGGACTATTGTCATAGTTTTGGCCAGGAAAATCATTGGCAAACATAACCATATGAGGAATGTGTTGTCAAAAGTATAGAATATAGAACAAAATGTACAAATATTCAAGGATTTATTCAGTTAGTTGTTTAAAAGGGGTTTGCCTTCTTTTTGGAATAACAATGGCAAGATGGTTTCATAAGAGAAATACAATGTTTTGTTGACCCAGGCTCGAATGGATCATTCTAAATTTGAAGACCTGGAAAAAGGGTTAAAAGGAAATACAATTGTGGACAAGTTAACAAATGACTTCGAGATTTGAAGTCAATTCAAGACAATTAAATAAGGTATTCCTCTTGTTTCATATGCATCCTATATAGAATTATAGGTTCTTATCAAGGAAATGGTTGATTATGATATTCCCTCTAAAAGTCAGTGGAAGGAAGTTGAGAGACTAGGGAGATTCCTGGAAGCAGGCCAAATCAGAAAGAAAGGCTATTTTGGGAAGAAAGGAATGCACAAGGAAAGCGACAACTTGAAGGAAGAGAAGCAATCGCGCATGCATGGAAGAGCTAACGACGTTAGGGTTAGGGTTTTTGTAATGCATTGTAACGACTGATGAGCCAAGAATAGATATAAATAGACACCTAGGAGGTCTAGGAAAGGGTGGACCCTGTCATTTGTTGTTTTTGTTATGTTTTACTAGCATGAGATAGAGTAACAAGTTGATAACATGACTATAATCTGATACCTTTTTGTAATTTGTTGAGTTGTAGGAGAGAATAGTAGCTAGTCCTTTAGGGTTAGATCACAAGTTGGGGATCATGGTGCAATCTAGTCAGCCTCATGAAGGTCGAGGGGTCTATGTTAAGCCCTAATATTGGCTCATTAACCCTTAATTGGGGCATATTAGATTAGTAATGTTATTTATTACCCCTTAATTGGGGCATATTAGATTAGTAATGTTATTTTATTTATGTCGGCTTTAAGCCATTAGTTGTAATTATACCTCCTAGTCTCTTATATATACTAAGGAGACATTTTCATTTTGAATCATCTTGTACTTGAACATTTAAGTGGG
>CBVK0103761997.1:0-10998 GCA_900067695.1 Picea abies
ACTTTTCCTGAGGTTTTTCTATGCTATATTGATGTTTGGTTCTTAACAGTCCATTTGATGAATGTATGAATGAATTTGTAGTGTGCGCAGTGCCATATGAGATAGAATAATAATAAAAGAGTGAGAGAGACAGATCTTTGTGGACGTATCCCAAAAGGGTGTGAACCATGGTAAAACCTGTGCGATGTGATTGAATGTTTGCATCTCTTTTATTGTCTATGAGTAGATGTTAGAATGATATATGAATGAGATAATGAATCTGATTACATTACATGCATAATTGGGAACAACAATATATTTCCTTAATATCTAGATAAGATTCATAGCATGAAAGTCATAGATCCCCATTCAGTCCTGGACTGCAATCACTTGAGTATTGTAATCACCTATTAAGACTATCTCGGGTGAGACTTCGCAGTGCATTCTGTGCGTTGCGTTGCCTTCTAGTTTACTAGGAGGGACGATAGTTGTAGAGACTTTGTTGGATCCCCAGTAGACTTGAACTTGGGTCAATCATTTTAAAGGTATAAATCAGATAAACAACCAAAAAATGGTTCTGTTGTCGGTTGGAGCAACATAGGATTGAGTGGATGTGATCTATTGAAGATATGTTAAAAGAATGTAAGATCTACGGAAGGCGGCTCAAAAGAATACTGAATCAGACGTCAAGAAGGAGAGAATGCACCACTAGAGGGGGATGTTGAGACCATGGAATCCCACAAAATAAGAGATAAAAAGATGGTTGAAAACAAAGGAGATATATTTTTTACAGAAAGATAACATAAACCCTAGAGTAACATCACACAAATATATTGAGAAGTATGTGTTTACTGATCCGTATGAAGTATTTTTCTGTGATTTTCCACACTTATTGCAGCAGTGGATATTGAGGTTGAAAGACAAACATGCAAAAAAATGGATACGAGAGTTAGATTGGACGTCAGTTCAGATCGCGCAGTTACAGTGGGTGAATAACAAATTCACCCGCGTAGTAGATTTTTGGCTCGATGGTATTGCAACATGATTTATAACAGAATTTGCAGTAGACACCACGATGTCATACAACGCAACAGAACAAGATTTTCTACGTATACCTCGAGGAAGGTATATTAGATCGTTGTATACTTCTATTAATATGTTGCTCTATAACAAAGGTGTAATGACAATGGAGTCAGATAACTAAACTTACCTGCGTGCATGGGGAAAGGGGGGAAGCATTGACATGAAAAGGAAAAATGGAAGGAGAAGTGGATAAAGGAAAGAAGGAGAAAACCTTGGATCCAATCATGATGGATGATGACCAGATCAAGCGGATCATGGCGACAACTAGAAAGACGGGCAGTGGAGTACCCTACCAATACAAGTTAAACACCAAGAAGATATTCATAGTTGCGAGGGAAGGCTTGGAAAGTGATGAAGAGGAGGTAGAGGATCTTTGGGATGTGGAGAATATTGAGGAAATCCTACGCACAACATACGAGAGGAAGACAAGAGGTCCAAGAGTGGGAATTGAAGGCAGTAATCCTATCCATAATAATGTTAGTGTGGAACCTATAAACCCATGTGCGACTAACACACCAAAACACACACCACCATTTAGAAAACCCAATTTTGGGAGAAGGAAGACATCAAGAAGTACATCTACACAAGGAAAAACAATTGGGAGAGCCAGTTCAGGAAGAATTAGTCAAGTATATACACTGCTTGGAGGTATTGGTTCAACATTCAGGATGGCAGGACACGATCCCACCATCAGGTTACCAGAATTCAAAGGAGAAGCGTCGAAGGACCTGAAAAAGCACGTGTTTATCTATGAAAATATATGGGAAGCAAAACAGATCACAGACGAGGACACTAAAATTGCACAACTAGCTATCACACTAAGGGATCGCGCACTAGATTGGTATATGCGTTTATCCACAAACAATCCACTAGGGACAACCAGAATGATCGCAGATATCAAGAAGTTATTGATAAATGAGTTTCAGAAGACAAGTTCAGAGGACTAGTACATGAACGCGATGATAGAAATTAGACAGAATCCAGGAGAATATGTATGGGAGATTGACTAGAGATTAAAGAGACTGAAAGAAAAGTTGAAATATCTCATGATAGACATGGAGCATAGGCACCTATTTTTCAATCACTATTAAACACTTAAAATATCCATTGCGACAACATAAGTTCCAGACATAGAGATAGGCTTTGCAGGAATCCCTACAATTAGAGGAAAACCAATACTAGAAGACAGACATAGCCATTGAGGAGCTGAAGGAGGATCTGAAGAACTTAACGTTCTAGCTAAACCAGAACAAAAGTAAGGACAAACGAGAAGTCGTTTGGTGTACCACATGTAGGAAATAAGGACATCATAAGAACAAATGTCCAATATTCGCACAATACATGGTAGAAGGAATGGAAAACTTGCTACCAACAGGAGGACTATGGTGCAAAATCTGTAACAAACAGGGCCATGATCCATATCACTGCCCAATGATGTAGAAGTACGAGACAGTCTTAAAGAGTTCATACTACAAATTTTGCAAATCAGTAGGCCATGATGACAAAGATTGTAGAACCATGGATTTTATGAGAGAAAGGACATCAGATGCATATAGGGTGCAGGCATAAATGATGACCGGGCAAGCCGCACCTCATTTTAACCAGATACCAGCCCCATAAACCACTATGCAACAACCATATAATACCGCGCAATCATAGTACAACACAACACAGCCCCAGTACAATATCGCATAGTACAATCAGGCACCTCAGTATAACACATCACGAGGGGATCAAGATGGCTACAGAGGTAGAGGATGAGAAAGAGGAGGCTTTTGAAGAGATAGAGGACTAGTAGTATGTCACAATTGTCAACAACTAGGACATCGTGCAAGAGAATGTCCACTTCCACCAGTGACTTGTATGTATTGTCGCGCATCGGATCATGACACAGAAGAATTTCCTACGTTATTAGGGAAGATCTAGGAAAAGAGGAATCAGAACAAACAAAATTTTCAATGGATTTCAGTAGAAGAGAGGGATGAAGGAAGAAGCATCAACATAGTTACATGCGAAGGAGCTAAAATAGGGAACGATACAGTACGTCAAGAGATAGTACAACACCAATGGGTGAAGAAGAATGTCAAACCTGTTAGCTCTCTATGATTTTCCTAAGGCTGCGGAGGCGATCACAAAGGTAACCTCGAACCACTTGGAGTCTTGGATCTATCCCTCCAAGACTCAGAGAGGGATCTCTCTTTAGATTTAACTTGGTTTGTAAGGGATGGATGTTTGGCTAGCTATGAAAGTATGGGGTTGGGGTTTTTAAATGGTTGTTTGGGACAACAAGGAGGGCCATTGGGAAAATGGGGTCTGCACTTAAATATGTGATTCACTCTCAGATCTGGACAAAGTTCTTACACAAGGAAGGGTAGCAGAAATGTTGGATCGAATTAAGTTTTGATGGTGTCGATTTGAGGAAGAACTAGGGGAGGAAAAAGCCAATCAAAGGAGCAGCTAAGAATTCCTTAACTAATCTTTTTAGATGAGTAACATGAATATTGTCAAAAGAACAGATGAAAAGTATTTGCCAATAAATTCTGCTCTGTTACTATCTTCTGATAATAAGAATTGAAACAAGTGAAAATATAACAGGAAAATACTTGACAGAGACAAGAAACACCACCAACACCTCTGCACAGGAATCCTGTAAACAGTATGTCTATCACTGATCGGTCATCTAAAGATTACATAAATACTTCTGAAAAATCTAGGACCCCAGTCCAGCAAAGAAAATTAAAAACTTCAGGTCGAACCCCCTCACACAGGTCAAACCAAAGGGAAACTTTACACAGGTCTAACCCTCTCCTACTCAGCCCCGAACCCTCTGCTTATTTTTTACATCTGCATAAATAATAAAAAATCTCTCAGTCTTCAAAAGATTCGGGCTTTAACTCTGCTTTCTAAAAATAGAAAAGCAGTTACAATGATTGACACCTGTGGCAGATGGTCTCCCATAAACCAAATCGAAAAATGTAAATAACAAATCATTTGAGAAAGTTTGATGGGTCTCTCGAATTCTGGAACTACTGGAAATGAATGTTGAGTTGTTGGGGGATATTTGCCATAAAATCTAGGACATATGTCGTTTTTTGCTTCTTGCTGTCACGAATTCGCTTCCAACTGGGGGAAATTGTGTTTAAACCTCTGCCTGAAATGTGAGAAGACTTTGCCATTTTTCTAGATAATTTAAATTGCCCCTGGTCGAGCTGCCATCTGCTTCTTGATCTTCCTCAACTGCTGCGCTATCTCCATGAAGACCCAAAACCCTATTTGCACCATTATATTCTTTGGATGACTGAGGTGCAGAAGAACCATTTGGTTGTTGTTTTTATACACTTTTAGTTGGGTTCTTGAACTTGTGGTTTCTATAGTTTCTCTTCCTTTTGGTTACAAGAGTGAACCCATCTCTATCTCTTGGCTTATTTTTATTGATTGCACCCCCGTCTCCACTACCACTGTCACTAATTTCGGAGCACTCACTCAGATTATGTCCATTTTCTACCAGAGGTTCTTCCTTTAGGATTTTCTCATCGTCAGTTTGCTTTATTTGCTCTGTTGTTTGACCATTAGAACATTCCAGTTGAGAACTGCCAAAGTGGTTCTTTCTTGATGCTTCTTCAGTGCTCGTTTCACTTCCACTGAACTGGGAATTTGTGTTGTTGCTTCCTTTGTTTGTATATAAAATGGAAACTATTGCACTGTGACCTTTAATGGGATCTAAAGCATCATCAACCTCAGTTTCACTCTCACTGCTAACACAATCAGCCCATGAAGTGTTCTTCAAAACTGTAGAAACAAGAAGCTTGATTCCTAAATCATGATATTTTTTCTCATCTGGATCCGTCTTTTGCTGGATTGAATCTTGAGAAACATTTGGAAGTTGTTGCTCTTGGGTTTCATCATGCTTAAAATCAATCTTACATGAATCATTATATTTTTCTTCATTGTCTTCTCTATTTTTCAGAACCGCTTCATTTTTTTCAATTAGGACTGTACCATCCAAAGTGTCTTCAGACCCATTTTGTTTTGGAATAGTAGCCACTTCAACCTTGTTTGAAATAACTTATGGGACATCAGTTGTTACAATATCACACACTGGAGACTTTTCACTGTCGTCACATTGAGCTTCGGTATCATCATCAAGAGAGTTGGTTTGTCTAGGTGAGATAATAGGAGGAGGTGTAGACTGAGATTGTTGCCAAGCTTTTCTAGGTACAAATTCAGGTGCATCTGGGTTCATAATTTTGTAGGGAACATTGAGACCATTTCCTTCGGTTGTTTGCTCCCCATTTGGGATGTATTGGGGTTTAATGTGGGGAGCACGAGGGGATGCTCTATTGTGACCTGACAAACAAGGACCATAAGGCACCCTTGTTGCAAGAGACTGATGAGGTGATTTACGGATAGGTGTAACAACTGCCATTGGATTTCTCACGGGAGGAATGATTAATGGACAAGGTAAAATGCCACCAGGATCGGAAGCTCTTCCATCTTTGAAATGGGTAACTGCAATTGTGCCAAATACTTGGATTATAGGTGCAGACATCCCGGGATTGAATGGTGGAGCAGCTGCCAAAAGTTTCTTGCTAGACTCTTGAGAATGCAGACTTCCTTCTTCTCCAGAATGACTTTCATCTGATGTGGGTTTCTCATCTTCTTAAACAACATTTAAATTTCTCGGGTCAGCAGAGCTATTCTCACTGATATTCACTGCAGTAGTTCCACTACAAAAAGCACACCGGGTACATCCCTCAGACACCAGCGCAGTCGCCTTGGCACATGATCTCTACTACATATGACACATCAAAAACTGGGCCTGCACATATTGACTGTAGTCGCCTAGCCATTACTTGACACATAAACTCTGGTCGACACCTGGGCACACAGAGTAACTCTGTGTTTTTATTTTTAGAGTTTTTGGGGGACTAATCCCACATTCATGAGGAGAAAAGGTAAACGAGTATTGATATGTGCCAATAGCCACAATCCAATTCGATGAAGTGAGCCCGAGGATATCTTTGGGGTTTGGCGTTGGCACTGGCTCGTGTTTTTGTTGTTGGTTTATGAAATGGTGCTAACTCTCGGTGTCGAGTGCTTGGGGATTGGCCCTCGGCCAATATAACTTTTTAGAAAATAAAATTTTCAACAATTTATATTTTGAAAAACAAAACAGAACACTCTACATAAAGGCTGAGGGGCCAATTTTGGCCTGAAAGACCAAAAATTGATTATAAAACCCAAATTTGGCTCATAAACCACAAGAATAAAAAATTTCCATTCAAACCAATTCATAATTTTTGCTAAAAATGCACCGGAATTCGCCTTGAAGCTCGTGTGCAAGTACTCATCTTATGCTTGGATAGTGTCAAGCGCTTTCTGCCACCTTCACCATGCGTCATGAGAAAAAGCATAATGCCTGAAATAGATAGATAGAGTCAGAATACTGATTCCCCTATTATATAGGGTTCTAACAGAACCAAGGAAGCAGTTCGACGTGAAAAATGAGAAGGAAACATTTAATCAAGTCAGAAAATAATTTTTGAAGCTTGAAATTCTGTCGACCTCAACTACGCAACATAGTAAGGAAGTACCAAAGTACGAGATGCCTCCATCGTTGGATCATACCAAAGAAATGCATCCCCTGGGACAAGTAAGTACAATCAAAGGTTTTTTACAATCATGAGTAAAATTACTAAATGATCCAACCTCTATCAAAGTATTACAAAATATATTAGAAAGATGTAGCATAGAGACAAAAGGAAAGATAGAACAAAAAACAGTCAATCACCTACATACAAGGAGAAGAACAAGAGGGAGTTTAGGTTGAATTCCAACATTGGACATTTCAACATGGGATATATCATACTGGATCTAGGATTTGAAGTCAATGTATTACCCAAGAAGACATGGAAATGCATGGGAGAGCCTACATTAGGATTTTCACCCGTTCATCTGAAATTGGAAAATTAGCACATAGTTCTACCAATTGGGAGACTGAAAGGAGTAACAGTAGACCCGGATGGAGTGCGCACTAAAGATGACTTCAAAGTAATAGAGATAGTGGATGACACAACACCATATCCAACTTTACTGGGCTTGGATTGGGCATTTCATAACCAAGCTATAATCAAATTAAAGACATGAAATATGACCTTTGAGTCAGGAGAATACAGGGTCATTGCGCCACTAGACCCTTCAGAAGGGGAAAGGTTCATAGAGCCTACTTTCCTGGACTTAGAAGAAATCAACTAGTTGTATAGAACAATTGCGCAAGATGAGGATTATGTAAACCCAGCTGCAAATGGGATAATCAATTGGTGGAGCATTACTTCATGCATGTCAGACTCAGATATGGTTTTAGCAAACTGGCAACAGAGGCTACATGAAGTTTCTACAAGAAGATGTGCAAGAATAGACCGCGTAGTAAGATGGGTAGGTACAGAGATAAGGGAACCACCCAGTTTCCATGGGTGAAATGATCTAGAAGCATTATTGACATGTTACGAAGACAAAGTGTTAGAAAATCAATGACTCTTAGCACTAGACATAGCACTCAAGGCCACACCTATAATATGGTGGGGCGCACACAAGGAAACAATCAAGGACCGGTACCATTGTAAGTGGTTACTGCGCACCTGGTTTGGCACAAAACAAAGAAGATACCAACATAAAAAATATGATGGACAAGGGGAACCAGCGGAACACTTGGAAAAGTGTAGAATGATGTGGAAAATGACACCCCCAGAGGAATGACCTCATCATTTTGTACACACCTTAGAGGGCATCCCAACAAACTGGTATACAGACCAAGAATTGCACAAAGGAACTATGAGTTCGACAGTACTACAACAGAACTTTACAGACACTTTTGGTTTCTCCATCAATGCAACTTCTGCTTCTTCTTCTGATGCGTGTCTTATTGATTATGGATCATCTTATCATATGGCTAAGGATAAAGAAATATGTTTTTCTCTAAATGAATGTAACACAAAGAAAATATGTGTTGTTGATGATAGATCTCTTAGTGTTGTAGGATTTGGAACAATTCAAGTAGATAATGGTCATTTCAATGATGTATTGTTTGTTCCAAGTCTTTCTTGTAAACTTCTATCAGTATATCAATTATCAAATCACTCATTCAGGTGAAGGTAAAACCATATAGTTTTCACCCCCCCAAGTTGTAATCAAGGATCTAAAAGATCCTAAGCATGTCCTTGCAACTGAAATTTCTGATGATATTACTGGGTTGTACAAGTTTGACCACTTTGGGTCATGATCTTTTCCATCAATTTTTGTTGTTCATAGCGATGACTTGAGAAAACTTTGGCATGAATGGTTTGCTCATCTAAACTATTGGTCATTGTAGAAAGTATGTAATCAATAGATGGTGAATGGTCTTCCTCCTGTTTCACGTAGAGATGGTGTTTGTTTCAGTTGTGTTCTTGGAAAAAATTATTAGGACAGTTTTGACAAACGTGCCTCTTGGCATGCCTCGGGCCCTTTACAACTTGTTCACAGTGACTTGTGTGGTCCACTTTATTCTCCTTATTTTTCTGGGTGCAAGTGTTTCTTAAATTTCATTGATGATTTTTCCATACATACTTGGGTTTACTTCTTAAAACTCAAGAGTGAAGTTTTTGACAAGGTTTTGTCCTACAAGGCCCTTGAAAAAAACAACCTGGACATCAAATTTGAATAGATAATGGAGGTGACTATGTGAAAAATAATTTTACAAGTTACTTCACTACATAGGGCATCCAAATGCAACACATTGTTCCATATACACCAAAACAAAATGGTGTTGTTGAGAGAAATAACTGCACATTAAACAAAATGGCTAATTGTATGATCCAATCTAAGGGATTAAGTCTAAAGTATTGGGAGGAAGCCATAAACTGTGAAAATTGCATAGTAAATCGCACTCCCACAAAGGATCTTAAAAATATAACACCGGAAGAAGCTTGGACTAAAATTAAACCAGATGTAAGTCACTTTCATGTATTTGGTAGTATAGCATGGGCTCGCATTCCTGATGGGAAAAGAAAAGAATTTCAGTATAAAAGTGAGAAGTGTATATTTGTTGGTTATTCTGAAGATGTCAAAGGTTATAGAATTCTTCAACCACATTGTAATGAAATTATTATTAGAAGAGATGTTAAATTTGATGAAAATCTCTTGGTCTGCAAGCCTAATTCGACGATTGTGCCTTCTTTGTCTTGTGAGCCATCTTCAGAGTTTGTGCCTTATTTTGTTCCTATTATGGTTTCTTCTTCAGATGATGAAAGTGAGGATGAAAATCGACCTCCGTCTGCTCACCTTCCTCTAGATGAGTCCATTGAACTTGAACCAGCACCAACACCATCACTTCCTAGATGGGTCTGTTCAACACGAGAAGTAGTTGGTGATCTTGTCGGTGATCCTTCAGATCAACATCAAACACTTTCTCAGTTCCAACGAGCTTCTTCTCTTTTGGATCAAGTTTCAGAGACTCATTATCCAAAGACATTTGTAAAATCTTTAGGTAATCCATAATTGGATACAACAATGAATGAAGAGTATTGTTCTTTAATGGAAAATGATACTTGGGATCTTGTACCTCTTCCAAAAGGAAGAAAACTTGTCAAATGTAAATGGGTCTACATAACTAAGTATGCATCAAATGGAAGTGTTGAAAGATAGAAGGCTTTGTTAGTTTCCAAAGGATTTTCCCAAGTTGAAGGAATTGACTATAATGAAACCTTTTCCCATGTAGCCAAAATGAATTCCATCCTCCTTGTTCTTTCCCTTGTGCCTCACATAAATGGGAGGTCCATCAGACGGGTGTTAAATATGCTTTCTTGCATGGGGATTTGCAAGAATAAATCTACTTGGAACAACTTCCTGACTATGTCTAGAATGACTCTAGCCTTGTTTGTTTCCTTAATAAATATGTTTATGGTCTTAAGAAATCTCCCTGAGCTTGGTATGCCAAAATGGACAACTTTCTTATTGACACAAGATTCTCTAGATTCCATTATGATCCTCATGTCTATACCAAGAAAGTAGGAAGCCATCTCATAATCCTTTTCCTTTATGTTGATGACCTTATCCTTACTGGTAGTGACTCAAAAATTTTAAACCATGTGAAAATCAACTTTAAGAAGAAATTTGAAATGACAGACTTAGGATTTTTGCACTATTTCCTTGGCCTTCAAGTTTTGAAAACCCATGAAGGAATTTGTATTTCCTAGTCTAAGTATGCTTGTGACCTTTCTCATCGTTTTCACATGGAATATTGTAAACCAACCCCTTATCCCTTCCAATATGGAGTCAAGATTGCTTCCACCTATACTTCTCCCAAAGTTGATGCCACATGGTACCATCAGTTAGTTGGTAACCTCTTATACTTGACTCATACACATATTGACCTTTCCTTTGTTGTTGGTATTATTGTCAAGTATATGAAAACACCCCATGAAATCCATTGGAAAGAATCTAAAAGGATACTTCAGTATGTCTGGGGTGTAGTTCAGTTTGGAACCCATTACAGTTCAAAGGGGACTCCTTTATTGGTTGGTTTCACTTATTCAGACTGGGACGACAATACCGATGATCAGAAGTCTACTGCAATTTATGTTTTCAGCCTCGGTTTAGGACCTGTCACTTTGGCCTGTAAGAAACAACAAGATATTTCACTTTCTTCAACAGAAGAAGAGTATCGAGCAACTGTAAATGCAATTCAAGAATCCTTGTGGCTTCGATAGATCCTTTTAGAGTTTGGATTCCACTAGCTTCATCCGACCAGCCTTTGGTGCGATAATAATATTTCATCATGCTTTACAAATACCCATTTCAACATCAACGCAACAAACACATCGAGCTACACATGCATTTCATCAAAAATATCATTCATGATCAAGTTATTGAAGTGCTCTTTTTCCCTACAGAAGATCA
>CBVK0103767083.1:0-16009 GCA_900067695.1 Picea abies
ATTTGATCAAAATTGGATGTTCCAAGTGGAATTTAGGGTAACTTCCCCACACCTTATTGAGTTTTAGCCTTTCCAGGAGAGCGAGATTGTACAACGTGCCCCGCGAAAAAATGTTTGATATCCTAATCTAAAACTTGTAATGGAAATACTACAGATTGTCCTCTTTATAATGCAACTGTTCTTACTCAGTTTGGATCATCTCTGAAGAATATATGACTATTTTACCTGGAACACTTGTTTGAGACTAGTTAATAGGACAAGTCATATACTTTATATTCCATAAGGTGTATCTCTGAACGCATGACGAACCAGAAGCTGAAATTTTTTCCACAGATACCTTGATATGTCCATGGAATAACCTCTAAGTTTCACAATCTGAATCATCGCAGAAAAAGTCTATAGTGAAAATTATAAGATGAATTTCTTGGAGAAGAAAAACTCTAGGATTAATGAGCTCTGGTACCAAATGTTATGATCCAATGCCTTAAAAATGATACAAATTCAATACTTGCAGTCCACTTTGAGAGGGAAACCTCCTTTTACCATTTATCCACTTCAGGATACAATATGAGATGAGATCATATGATCCTAATACTAGATCTCCTTGAAATAAATATATAGGAGACAAAGGGGTACAATTATGATGAAAGGGTGCAATGAAGGTATAGGAGACAAAGGGGTACAATTATGATGAAAGGGTGCAATGAAGGGTTCTAGACTACCTACTAGAAATGTAATAATTTAATATCTATGGATTAATAATAGTTTTTATACATAACATGGGCCTTTATCTGGGGCTTAACATTTAACTTTCTACTCAAAACTGAGGGAAAAACACTTATTACATCTTTGAAAACAATTTGAACGATGTAGACTATATGGCATTTCTCTTAATCCTAAGAAATGTTTGTTTGCAGTATCAGAAGAAAATTTTCTAGGACACATTGTGAGTAAAGATGGAATTTATATAGACCCATAAAGGATTAAATTCATTCAAGAATTAAAGCCTCCCACTAGCCATAATTTTGTTTAGTCATTTTTTGGGAAAATAAAATGTGTTAGAAGATTTGTTCCTAATGATGTTGCCACTGTTAAACCAATAAATAAGTTGCTAAAAAGGGATCAAGTTTTTGAATGGTCTGAAGAATCCCATAAAGATTTCTTGGATATTAAATTGGTAATCTCCACAATTCTAGTCTTCATTAGTCCTGATTTTGAGAAAGAATTCATTATCTACTCTTTTGCTTCAAAAGAAACTATTGTTGCAATACTAACTCAAAAGAAGAATATGAAGGAAGAGAACCATATTTTCTTTATGAGTAAGTGCTTTCAATAATATGAATTGAAGTACTCCCCCATGGAGAAACAAGCATTTTCATTGGTCAAGGTAGCCTCCTACTTCAGAAATTACATCCTAACATCTCATGTGACTACATATGTTCCATATCCTCCTATCAGGATGTTGTTGTCTCAACAACTTAGAGAAGGAAGATGGGGAAATTGGTTGGCCAAACTAAAAGAATATGATATGGAGATAAAATGACTAAAAGTTGTGAAAGGACAAGGATTATGTAAGCTAATTGGAGGTATTGAGGAAGTATACATTGAAAACACCCTTGCTACACAAGATGAGGTAATAACAAGATCTGAATTGTATAAAAATGTTATCTTTTATTTGAAATCACGGAAATTTCCAAATGGTATGACAACAAAAGAGAGGATATCATTGAAAATGAAATCAAATTCTTTTGTATTTCTTTCTCGGATATTATTTGGAAGAAATCTTGATGGTATGCTATTAAGATGTTTGATCCTTTCTAAGTCTATTGAAGTTATAAAGGAAATACATGAAGGTGTTTGTGGTGGTCGTTTTTCTCCAATGGTAATATCTCATAGAATCATTCGAGTTAGTTTTTATTGGCTAACATCTCACAGAATCATTTGAGTTATTTTTTATTGGCTAACATTATTCGCATATGTACATACCTTTGTAAGAAAATGCTTATCATGCCAAAAGTTCTTAGGTAAAGAGAAGAGGCTTTCCATGCCAAAAGTTATCAGGTAAAGAGAAGAGGATTTCCTTTCCAAAAGTTCTCAGGTAAGGAGAAGAGGGTTGTTATGCCTCTAAAAACAATCACAGTGGAAAGTCCTTTCACTCAATAGGGCCTAGATATTGTTGGTCCCATAAATCCTAAATCCACCAAAGGTCATTCTTACATAGTAACAAAAATCGGTTATTTCACAAAATGGACCGAAGCAATAGCTTTTAAAGAATATAGTTCTAAGCATCTTGTTTGGTTTTTACAAGAGAATATTTTATCAAGATTTGGTGTTCCATAGAAGCTTATCATATAAAATGGTTCAATATTCATTAGTTCAAAATTTACTATCTTTTTTGGTAAATTTGGCATAGTAATGGGACAATCGTCAAATTACTATCCTCGAGGAAATGGATTGGTTGAATCGAACAATAAAACTCCGGTGCAAATTCTCAAGAAAATAGTTGCTACAAACCAAAAGGATTAGCATAAGAAACTATTGAATTCATTAGGGCCATTTGAATAACACCAAAAAATAGCACTGGACATTATCCATTCTCCTTAGTTTATGGAAAAGATGCTTGATTTTCGGTACATATTGAACTGAATGCATTAGCCATTTCCTCTGGGGGAGAGAGAGAGAGAGAGAGAGAGAGAGAGATGCATCCATCCTTATTCCATTCAACTACCATTTTGTGAGTGTTTTTCTTTTCAAATGATTTCCCTTCCTTTCGTCCCAATCTTTGATCATCCAACTTTATTAAGTGTATTTCTCATTTGTAAAGTCGATCCCTAACTGCATTTCTCTTTTTCTTCAAGGTTTCTTCTACGATTTTATATGGTCCACAGGAGCCCCAATCCCAGTCTTTTTGGATGAATTCCTTTACTTTTATTGTTTACGTATTAGGAACATTGCATCTTGCGATAGGAAAACACTTTATTCGAACTTGAACATTCAATTTGTAATATTTTTTTACACTAGAAGAGAGTTATTTTCAGGAGTTCATAACATTTGTGGTTTCATACTTTTTATAAAGCATGAGATCTCATGGGTGTTTATACTAAGCATCTTATGAGTTTTAATGAATGAAATCATTTAAATTTCTTTGATTTCTCGACCACCATGTTTATTTATTTTTTATGAGTCTTGCTTCAAATCCATTTTCTCATTACTTGAATGAATGGACGCGATGGAATGGATGCAGTTATTATTTCATGTGAGGTTAGCATCTTTTTATTATAATGCATTTATTATTTGATCAGTTATTTTACCACCTATTCCACGCATAGGTGTTCATGTTTATAATGTATGAATCTATGTTTTGAGCAAGTTTATTGAATATCTAAGTGAAAAAGAGGAATACCACCTATATAAAAATGTAGAGGGTATCTTGATGAGTTCTTCCAGAAGACCCTAGGAGTTTGACTCTAGTCCCTGACAGGAAGAGAGATCAACATTTTTGGCAACCATACTGGGGATTCAAATAAATTTTAATATTTTACCTCTAGTAAATGACTCATCCTGAGCCAGTCCAACCTCATCTTCTCATTGGATTGGATGACTAAATAAGTGTTTTGAATCATTTGTATGCTTTGGTCCTAAAAAAAACCGAGAAGAACTAGAGTGATCTTGGCAAGTATTGGCTCAACAAGAGCCATCGGTTCATCATAATCTTGAAAAGTGAATCCAATAAATATTTTCAATACTAGACACTTCAAAAGGTTTCAAAGGACCTATAAACAAATGTAGAAGAAATATTATTGAACAAACTAGTAGCTCTATAGTTTAGACTTCTACCTCTTTATTTCCAACGGCTTCTAATCATCAAGAAGAGATGGTGGACCATTAAGAAACAAATGATGAAACACGAAATGAAGAAAGGCAAGAAGAAGGTGGAATAAATAATGACAGGAAAAGAAACCAAAGACAAAGACAAAGGATATGTCTTATTGCTCTTCAAGGTGAACAACATCAATTGCCAAATCTTCCTGTTGGGATATTATTAGTATTTAATAGTGATGGGATAATGAATCTTGATAAACATTTGGATCAATTTTTAACAATCTATGATATACATGGAGTAGTACATGATGATGTTATGGTCAGAGTATTTCTTAAAACTCTAATTGGTCGAGCTTATGACCGGTATCTCTCTTTACAAGGAAATTCGATCACATGTTTCAATGATATTGAGTATGCATTCATGGGTATATATGCTCATCATGTTGCATATCATAGAATATTAACTCAATTTACTCATATTCATTTGGAGAATAATGAAAATATTAGACATTTTGATCTCTAAATTTTAAGAACCTTGTAAAGAATACCAGAAGATCAACTCCCTAATCACCCTATAATTTTGGGATGTTTCAAAAATGCAATTCCTGCTAATTCAAAATATGCAATTAAATATGCTTGAATTACTACATTGGATGAGGCTATGAGGAAAGCACAAGAAATGGAGGAAGATGTGTTGGAGAGAAATGCAGATATTGATATTATTTTAGGAAGAGTGCAACGAAAAATGATGCCCCATGTAGTTTCAGATCATACCACATCTACACCAATTGGAAATATAGGTGATAGATCAATTGCAAGAGAAATATTTCATGGTTAACCACCAAATTTTCAAGCATTTCCCCTCTAAAACCTTTTCATGCAAAGCAAGATGTTGAAATTGCACATTTGAATTGAACTGTTAGATAGATGCAAAATGAGATAACTCGATTAAGGAGAGTTGAAGAGAAAATACCACGACAACAACATCAGAATGTTGGAGAGCCAACATATGGCTTCAAGGAACATCTAGAAAGACACCAAAATGCTGACAATCCCAGGACTAAAGCTCCATGATTTCAAAATCCAAATGTTGTTGTAATGGATGAAATAAATGATGAATTTCTCAAAAATGAAGATCAATTCCTGGATCCTCTAGTGTTCAATAATGAGGAACTTGTTAGAATGATTAAATCCATGGAAATGGATGATGATACAATGCCATTTTCAAAAGGTAGATGAAGAATAGAAATTTTTAAACAAGAAACAAGATAATATGGTCCAAACATGGGCTCAATTGAATAAGTTTCAAGGAAGAAATTGTGTTCATCCACACATCAAAAAGACAAAAGGATCTAAAGGTGGCCCTTCCATTCCAAAAAGGAATTTTGGGAAAAATTCTTAGAAAAGTAATGAAAGTTGAAGTTCTTCCAAGATGACTTGTAATATTATTGATGACTTGAAAAGGTTACAAATTACCCTTCCATTTTTGGAAGTGGTGGAGATTCCCCAACAAAAGGAAAATCTACTCAAAGTATTGGAAAATGGATACAATCATTATATAAGAGTAAGGTAGAAGTCATCATAAATCAACAACAATGTTTTGCTTCTTTTACAAGAACGATAGAAAAAATCCCTCCTTTTGATATATATTTGGAGACACTTGAATTGATATTACACAATTGCATGGTAGATAGTGGTGCTACAAATAATATCATGCATCTTTCTATAATGAAAGCAATTGGTTTGTAATGCACTAAGTATTATGAAAAGGAAAAAATTATCCATGCAATTGATTCAAGAAAAGTTCTGGCATATAGAGAAATCAAATATTTATATGCATACCTAGCCCTTAATTTGGAGTCTGTCTCCTAGCTGACCTTTCTTCCGATGTATTTCTGAAATTTCGGCCTCTCTGAGTCTAGACTTCCAACATGTAGTAGTATGAATTGTCTTCTCTTCAATTACATAAGTCTGGTCAAAATTGGATGCTCCAAGTGGAATTTAGGGTAACTTCCCCACACCTTGTTGAGTTTTGGTCTTTCTAGGAGAGCGAACTTGTACAACATGCCCCACGAAAAATGTTTGATATACAAATCTGAAACTTGTACCAAAACTACTACATATTGTCCTATTTCCAATGCAACTGGTCTTACTTAATTTTGATCCTCTTTGAAGAATATATGACTATTTTACCTGGAACACATGTTTGAGACTAGTTAATAGGACTAGTCATATACACTATCTTCCATAGGGTGTATCTATGAATGCATAACGACCAAGAAGCTTAATTTTTTACCACAGATACTTTAATATGTCCATGGAATAACCTCCAAATTTCACAATCTAAATCATCCCAAAAAAAAGGTTATAGTGAAAATTATAAGATGAATTTCTTGGAGAAGAAAAACCCTAGGATTAATGAACTCTGGTACCAAATGTTATGATCCAATGCCTTAAAAATGATAAAAATTCAATAATTGTAGTTCACTTCGAGAGGGAAACCTCCTTTTACCATATAATATCCACTTCATAATACAATATGAGATGAGATAAGATGATCCTAATACTAGATCTCCTTGGTATAAATATGTAGGAGACAAAGGGGTACAATTATGATGAAAGGGTGCAATGAAAGGTTCTATACGACCTACTAAAAATGTAATAATTTAATATCTAGGGATTAATAATAGGTTGTATACATAACATGGGGCTTTATTTGGGGCTTAACATTTAACAATCTACTCAAAACCGAGGGAACAACACTTATTACATCTTCGGAAAAAAATTGAATGATGTATACTATATGCCATTTCTCTTCATCCTAAGAAATGTTTGTTTGTAGTATCAGAAGAAAATTTTCTAGGACACATTGTAAGTAAAGATGGAATTTATATAGACCCAGAAAGGATTAAATTCATTGCAGAATTGTAGCCTCCCACTAGCCATAAATTTGTTCATTCATTTTTTGGGAAAATAAACTTTGTTAGAAGATTTGTTCCTAATGATGTTGCTACTGTCAAACCAATAAATAAGTTGCTAAAAAAGGATCAAGTTTTTGAATGGTCTGAAGAAGCCCATAAAACTTTCTTGGACATTAAATTGGTAATCTCCACAGTTCTAGTCCTCATTAGTCCTAATCTCCCCAGTTAAATTAGTAATCTCCAAAGATTTCATTATCTACTCTTTTGCTTCAAAGGAAACTATTGTTGCAATACTAACTCAAAAGAAGAAGATGAAAGAAGAGAACCATATTTTCTTTATGAGTAAGTGCTTTCAATAATATTAATTGAAGTACTCCCCCATGGAGAAACAAGCATTTTCCTTGGTCAAGGTAGCCTCCTACTTCAAAAACTACATCCTAACATTTCATGTGACTGCATATGTTCCATATCCTCCTATCAGGATGATGTTGTCTCAACAGCTTAGAGAAGGGAGATCGGGCAATTGGTTGGCCAAACTAAAAGAATATGATATGGAGATAAAACGACTAAAAGTTGTGAAAGGACAAGGATTATGTAAGCTAATTGGAGGTATTGAGGAAGTATACATTGAAAATACCCTTGCTACACAAGATGAGGTAATAACAAGATCTGAATTGTATAAAAACGTTATCTTTTATTTGAAATTAGGGAAATTTCCAAATGGTATGACAACAAAAGAGAGGATATCATTGAAAATGAAATCAAACTCTTATGTATTTATTTCTCAGATATTAATTGGAAGAAATCTTGATGGTATGTTATTAAGATGTTTGAGCCTCTCCAAGTCTATTGAAGTTATAAAGGAAATAAACGAAGGTGTTTGTGGTGGTCATTTTGTTCCAATGGAAATATATCATAGAATCATTCAAGTTAGTTTTTATTGGCTAACATCTCACGGAATCATTCGAGTTAGTTTTTATTGTCTAACATTATTCGTATATGTACATACCTTTGTAAGAAAATGCTTATCATGCCAAAAGTTTTTAGGTAAAGAGAAGAGGCTTGCCATGCCAAAATTTACCAGGTAAAGAGAAGAGGATTTGCATTCCAAAAGTTATTAGGTAAGGAGAAGAGGGTCGTTATGCCTCTAAAAAAAATCACAGCGGAAAGTCCTTTCACTCAATAGGGCCTAGATATTGTTGGTCCCATAAATCCTAAATCCACCAAAGGTCATTCTTACATAGTAACAACAATCGATTATTTCACAAAATGGACTGAAGCAATAGATTTGAAAGAAGATAATTTTAAGTGTCTTGTTCAGTTTTTACAAGAGAATATTTTATCAAGATTTGGTGTTCCATAGAAGCTTATCACAGAAAATGGTCCAATATTCATTAGTTCAAAGTTTACTATCTTTTTTGGTAAATTTGGCATAGTAATGGGACAATCATCAAATTACTATCCTCGAGGAAATGGATTGGTTGAATTGACCAATAAAACTGTGGTGCAGATTCTCAAGAAAATAGTTGCTACAAACCAAAAGGATTGGCATAAGAAACTCTTGAATTCATTAGGGTCAGTAGAATAACACCAAAAAATAGCACTAGACATTCTCCATTCTCCTTAGTTTATGGAAAAGATGCTTGATTTTTGGTACATATTGAACTAAATGCATTAGTCATTGCCTCCGAGATTGAAGAGGGCGAAGGGATTACACCAATGGAAGCTCGATTTCATCAATTAATGCAACTATAGGAGCTGTTAGTACCTAGCTCTAAATTTTGGCCAAAATTTATGTTTGAGGCGAGGGTGCTACATAATTGATCTCATTTATGCAGCGTTATGGTGGATTTTGCTTAGCTATGATATTTTTTTGTGCATGAGCATGATGAAAAGCACTCATATCAAAGGCTCCTAGGTCAAGATCTTCAGGATTCTTGGGCCTATGACTCATGTATATTAATGTTAGTCTCGGGTGGCAAAATGATTGAGTCCTACCTTCTAAATACCAAAGCATTAAAAGGAAAATATTGATAAGTTTGTTAAAAAGAATTTTGTTTATATAGTTTTGTTTATTCTCCACAAAATAAAATAAAAATTGGGCCCAACCATGTGCACACTTATCAAGCATCACAACAGCAAATTCAAATCAAATGAGAGCGCAGCTAGAAACCCAAATCCAAGTCACAGCACTCACAACACCGGACACTAGGCAATGCTCACTTGCCGATCGCCAAGGGAGAGCCCACGATGGAACATATACAAATTCATGAAAGTGAGCAGTGCCTTGAAACACTTGTATATACAAATTCATGAAAAACGTTTGTTTCTATACATGTGGGATAGCCCACTGCATCAACAAAATAAGATCTTCATAATCAAACTTGAGCGTCCAGTCCAAATTGTCAAACAGAGAACGCTACGAGGAGCTCCCAGGTGTTAAATTCACTCTGCATATGGTTTCAAAACACTGGAAGAAAATGTCAAGGTGACCGCCCATATGGTTTGTTAAGAGGGTCGTTTCCCTTTTGTTTAATCCTGATGAAGAAGGCATGGAGGACCACTCTTTGAAATATCGAGGAAGATGTATGTACAGGCACCGGGATGAGATTAAGAGTGCTCACAGGTAAAATCCAAGCAACAGGTGCCAGTTTCATAGCGAAGATAACAGTTAACTAATCCAAGATCTCATACTTCCAGCAACATAACAATCAGATTAATATTTTGCGAAAGAAATCCAACATCTTCAGGGATTTATTCTGACAAAATAAAGATCAAATCTTCTCCATATTTGAGAACAATAAGATCAAAGCACCTGGAAGGTGACAGAGCATTCGAACGACAGTCCAAGAAGTTTTTTATTCTTGTAAAAATTTGCATGATTTATTCTGACGAGATAATTCCCGAGACTTCCTCAACCTAAAATATCCATCTCCAACTTTTGTCAACATCGGCAGGCGAAGAGAATTAAAGATCCAACTTCCAGATTTTCAGGTAGACAAGTGGCAGGTTACTTGGCAGTGTTAAAAAAAAACCGTTCCAGATTTTTATGGCAATTATGGATCAGCCAAGGTAGAGGCTCAGCATTCAAAGGTAAATCTCAGATTTTAGGAGATCATATGTGCAACTCCTTTAACTCTAGATTTTTTGGGCATTGATTTTGTCTGGTAGAGGGAGACCCTTGATTTAGATCCATAAGAATAGGGCATTTAGATCAGTCAAAGTTCCAGACTCAAGGGTTCGCTAAGATTTGATTCCATATTTTAGATCATTTGGATTTATTGTTAGAGAATTTGCTTATAAAGAATATGAGGGAATAGAAAGAGTAGGAGGCCCGAGAGGGTATGGAAGGATGAAAAGGGGAACGGTCATTATATTGACCAAAATGTAAACATGTTCTCTGTAATTTATGCATTTTCATGCTCGGAGCATCAAGTTCATGAACAATTTACTTGTCTTCCATATCAGTTTTCTTACTTCTTATCTGATGACAATTATGATTCTTGCAATGCAGTAGTCATTACACAGTTACAGATTTAGTAGTCATTACACAGTCGCAGATTTACTAACAGCAGATATTTATCGTTCATCATCTGTAAATTGTGTTTTGTTTTTTCAGATATTTTGATTTAGATTAAAATGATATTTTGGTCTAAATGTCTTCTTCGTGGATGTAGAAGGATGAGCAGATTGCAGGGCCTTCACATTCATTAAGTGTTTTCTTCTTCCATTTCATGTTCCTCTCTAAATGTTGATTGTTCCCTTATGAAACGCTGCCCTTTAGTTGGATTTGAACCTAATTTTCTCTACCTTTCTTATTCATCCTCATCCACCCCATAATCTTTATCCATAAAATCCATTGCAATAACTTGACGATGCCCTAGCGTGTCCTTTAGTAGTCAAGTGCAACTTTATGAACTAACAAGAGAAAAGAGAACAAACATTAATCAATATCCAAAAGAGGCAGGAAGTAGTGAATAAATATTTCGATCGTAGTGCCACAGTCAAATATTTCCACAAAGATCAATTTGTCTTATTGTGGAATAAGGAAAACAAAATCTTCATTAAACTAAAAGTTTGATGCCCTGTGGATTAGGCCTTACCAAATTAAAAAGATTTATGGTTTCAATTCATACATGTTAAAAAAAATGGACGACCAAGTTTTGAAATTTCCTATCAATGGGAAACATCTTAAACATTTATTCTCTTGATCTATCTATGCTTCTGAACAAAATGTATGTATTCATCTCTGTAACATTTATGTGTATAGTCTTCTTGTAAATACCACCATGCATAAATTTCCCCTCGACTCCATTTCCTAGTGGATTAATTCCTTCTAGGTTCTCAGCAACCCATATGGGGTCACTTTCCTACAGTTGGAGCCGATATGTTGACCCATTTTCATGTGTCCCCTCTATTAACGACCAAAATGTAATGGAATTTTGAGAGCGTTTTTATCTCTCTTTATTGCTTTCTTCAATCTTTTGGCCAGTGTCTTAGCCTCCAGGTTCTTTATCAAGTACTTGATCACTTTTGCCCAGCATCCTTTGGCTTTTACCCTCTTGACCTGCAATACACAAGATACGAATAAATTGATCTATCCCTTAGATTTTCAATTATAAAAATATATTATATATATATTTTTATAATCCCATAAAAATGTGGTATGTGCGCTTAAGTGTCTTACTACTAAATTAATTCAAACCTAAGCTATATCACATATGCCCATTCCAAGTCAAACCCCGAGTCATACTAAAACCAAGGCACGAGTTAAACAACTACATCGACATCTAAATATAAATCCACAAATCAAGCCAAAAAGAAGCATAATTGTTTAAGCACGGTAACAACTAATTCACCCCCCCCTCTCAGTTGTCCAACAATCTAATGTATTGTAGAGGAGATTGAGATTATTGTGCCGATTAGTAAGATTTGAGGTATCCATTGCCCAAACTACCATACCAAACCCAACGCCAAGCTTTAGAGTCCATTTGTCTCATCAATAAGCTAATACAACTGCCAAGTTCCAGATTGTAGGTGCCCTATTGATGACATATTGTTTTTAGATGTCATGCACAAAGGTTAAAAGTATCTTATGCCTAGATTGATAGGTTTGGAAGGTGTCAATAGTTGAATGCAGGTGAAGATCGCTACATCATCAAATATTTATTAAATACAGCCGAGATGGAACACTAAAATGATGGGAGTTGGCTAATGATTATGTTGTGTGCAATGCAACACTTGAGTCTCATGTTGACTGGGTAAACAATGTGGTCCTCACAGCGAGATATGCATTGGCTATGAATGATGTAGGTACCTTACTTGTATCTGGAGGATATAACAGAGGTTGCAGAGAATCTTGCAGAGTAGGCTTGAAGCTCAACAAGTTTGAAGAAAACACAATTTTGTTGTTTTGATACGTCTTTCAAAGACTATACTTTCGGTGGCTTAGTCAGGCTTGCACAGTCGCCCTTAGCAACCGAAAACAGGGCTTTCGGTGGCTTACTCACTATGGATTTTGTTCCCCAAGCCACCGAAAGCGTAGAGATAGCTAGATCGAGTGTCTTTTTGCACAGATCTCGTTTTGTTGCTTCCAGATGGCAGGAGTATGGTTCCTACTGAAGGATAATAATTAAAAGCACATATATCAGCTACCTGTTCTAGTTTTTGAGGTGCCAGCAAGGTGGAAAAGATCAAGCTTCTTATCCATTTTTGGCTAAAAATTGCATGTCTGTCAGAGTGGCAATTTCGACCTCATCCATCAGCTTATCAGGACTTGTGCAGCTATCGAAGACCATGAAGATCATTAGGATAAGATTTTGAACCATAAAGTAGGATCTATTACCTCATCCATTAGCTTATCAGGACTTGTGCAACTATCAAAGACCATGAAGATCATTAGGATAAGATTTTGAACCATAAGGTAGGATCTATTCCTAGTTTATTGAAAAATGTTTTGACTTTCTATCCTTAGTATATTTGATCCAATTTTCTAGGATCTGGAAATATTTTGTAAAGGCTATAAAGCCTAGAACTTCAGATGAAGTAAGGGTTCGACTTTGGATATTATACATTGCTTGTACTCCTAGACTTCTCATAGCATATCATAATATAAGCTTCTTTTACCTATTGTGTTCAGATTTACCTCTTGTCCATTCTATGCATGTATCTGAATGATTTATTTCATTTGTTATGCTTATCTAGTGTCTGAGAATTGTCATCTTGTCATTACACTGATAAACTAAGCTTCACAAGTATTCTTTGCTTATAACTTTGGCCATTCATATATATTGCTTATGTATGTTTCTGCTGATAGTATAAGATCTATCCATCCATTTACCTTATTTGAATCCTCTAAACTGAGTTGGCTAAAAGCCTTATCCATGTGAATATGTCTATTCATGCTTTGATTGAGTAAACCTTGCATAGTCATCCAACTTGATCCAATTGAGAGAAAGACTCCTAGAGTGATAACACCCTCCTTTTATTTTTACGCCATACATACAACCCTTTTTTCCACCCATTTTTCTTTGTGTTTATACTTGGGAACAAAATTTACAACACTAAGTTATTTTATTGATTTGTGTGGGATTCCTCATCCTATGTGGAGATTCCCTCTTCTATAACAATTTCCCTGCACTCCACACAAAACATTGTCTCGCACAAATCATGCCTCGCACAACTTAAAACTTTTTTTATTTTAACCTTACCTTTGTGTAAAGGACCCATCATCACCCTCCTTTCTGCACAAACCTCTGCTCTGCACAAACCTCCTCCCCACAAAACCTTTTCTTCCACAAACCTCCTCTTCGCACTCACCATACCTCTAAACCTTTGCACACCTTTCCCTTCTGCACTTCTAAAGTTCTACACAACTAATGTTGTAAGGATTAATCTCTCTGTATCTATGCTTAGTGAAATATTTATAATTTTTGTGCACCTTGCACATTCTTCAAGGGTCACTTATTGCACATTAATTAATTTTGATTTGTGAGGTAAAGGGTGGTGATCCGAGGATAATGCGAATTAATTATCTCACTTTCTCATGAATCACTTTATTTTCAAAATAACTTCCAATCCCGTTTTCCCATATTTTGAAACGAATTTGTAAGTATGGAAAGGATACAAATGTTAAGAGATTCAATTGCCACTTGTACAAGAGTAAATGATAAAAGAAGTAATGCATTCTTAAAAGAACTAGGACCTTGAAGTCCCACTGTTTGTAATGGATTTGAACATAATAACAAAAGAACAATTAGAAATGAAGTTAAGCACGGTTAAAGCGTCATGGGCCAGCGATTTCAATGTACTCGTTGATTTTCTGAATGATGAAATTAAGCGGTGGCTTGTTACTTTTGTAAACAATGATGAAGACCACTTGGCATCAATAGAGCAGCTACACCCCAGGTTTGAAGAAATTGAAGAGGAAATATCCATGCTGAGGGTTAAACAAGACATCGCCATCGTACCAATGAAGGATTATATTGATGAGTGGCTCAAGAAGTCATTGGTGGAAATAGTTAACCCATAATAACTACCAAAAAGCAGTTATTTCAAGAAGGCTCGATGCCCAAATATAAAGACAAAGACCCTGACAAAAAACAAGAAAATCAAGAGAGATAGAGAGAGAGATACATCCATCCATTCCTCTTCCATTTTGTGAGTGTTTTTATTTTCGAAGCATTTCCCTTCCTTTTGTCCCAGCCTTTGATCATCTAGCTTTATTAAGTGTATTGTTCATTTGTAAAGTCGATCCCTAACTAGATTTCTCTTTTTCTTCCACGCTTCTTCTACTATTATATATGGTCCACGGGAGCCCCAATCCCAATATGTTTGGAGAAACACCTTTACTTTTATTGTTTAAGTATCATGAACATTGTGTCTTGCGACAGGAAAACACTTTATTTGAACTTGAACATTCAATTTGTAATCTTTTTTTACTCTCACAGAGAGCTATTTCCAGGAGTTCATAACATTTTTGGTTTCAGACTTTTTATAAAGCATGAGATCTCATTTTTGTTTCTTCTACGCATCTTATGAGTTTCAATGAATGAAAGCATTTAAATTTCTCTTATTTCTTGACCACCATCTTTATTTTATGTCTATGAGTCTTGCTTCAAATCCCTTTTCTCATTACTTGAATGAATGGATGTGATGGAATGGATGTAGTTATTCTTTCATGTGAGGTTATCATATTTTTATTATAATTCATTTATTATTTGATCAGTTATTTTTCCTCCTATTCCACTTACAAGTGTTCATGTTATGAATGTATGAATATATGTTTTGAGCAAGTTTATTTAATAACTGAGTGAAAAAGAGGAGAACCGCCTCTATAAAAATGTAGAGGGTATCTTGATAAGTTCTTCAAGAACACCCTAGGAGTTTGACTCTAGTCCCTGACAAGAAGAGAGATCAACTATAACTTACTTAATCGGTGTGCTACACCATTTATATAGCACTGGTGTTGTGTTTAAGTAAAAATGCATCGACAAATAATTTAATTCACAAAATGCAAATGCAAACATCCGCATTTAAATTTTGCAGAGGTTTTTCTTTGTAGAGAAAATATCATAGGTCATTCTTCGGTGACTATCATAATTTAGTGCATTAGTGTGTTTTGTATATATAGATGCATCGGGGTGTCATAATATAATTAGGAGCACCGTTAAATTTAAAATTTGTTCAAAATTTTGTTTGAAGTTAGATTGTTCTATGCTTCTGTTGTGGCAAACAACAACCCCCTTAATTTTTTATAAAATTAAGGGGCCCCTCATTGAATTTTGGAAAATATTGCCTCTATTTACACTTGTCTAGATTTGAAAAGATGGTTTTATGATTATTTTATTGGGGTTTGATTTTGCGCATTTATTGTTTCCTTTGGTTTATCTTTCATGAGATGATGATTTAGTGATGAAATTGTTGCATCATGAAAAATTCTTTTTTTGTTACATTTTCTTCACGTACAATATGGTTGCACCATCTTAAGTTCCTGCAAACAAAACATCTAATCAATTCTATTATTCAAGTTTACTTGAACAAAACATGATGATCTTGGTAAGCATATTGATTTATTTTTTGTCAATATATATTTGTAAATATATTAGAGTTCAAATAATTTTTATTTTATTTTTATTTTTATTTTTAATGTATACAACAAAATACATAAACTTTTGTAAATAAATAATAAATGGTTTAGTCATGGTTATTAGTCCCTGCCATAGGCGTAGAGGGACTATAGCGATCGATAAATCGTTGACCTGGTA